>JADLZN010003260.1:0-162500 GCA_018155175.1 Sinocyclocheilus anophthalmus
AGCACAAAACCAGTTTTAAGTCGCTTGGGTATATTTGTAGCAACAATACATTGTATGGGTCACATTTATACATTTCTCTTTTATGCCAAAAAATCATTAGGATATTAAGTAAATGAAATCATGTTCAATGAAGATATTTTGTAAAATTCCTACAGTAAATATATCAAAACTTAATATTTGACTAGTAATATGCATTGATAAGGACTTAATTTGGACAACCTTGAAGGCGATTTTCTCCATATTTTGATTTTTTTGCACCCTCAGATTCAGATTTTCAAATAGTTGTATCTCATCCAAATATTGTTAGCATAACATCCTGCAGATGATTTATAAATCTCAATTTAAAAAAATGGACCTTTATGACTGGTTTCGTGCTCCAGGGTCACATATATAAATTATTATATATTAAAATTGTTAATTGAATCCCTGTTTCTGTGATTAATCGCGATTAATCGCACACTTTATGAAATTAAGCTTAGACCATTTATCTTGTTTCAAATGTTATTTTGTCATCATTTGCTATATCCAACAAAGAAAACCAAACGATTGAAGGGTGATTCTCAAAAATCTACATTTTCTGCAAGCTTTTTTCAAGATAAATATAGATGTCTTTCCAAAAAAGGACTCCAAAAGGAAACTCCAAAGAACCAAATGACGTAAGGAGCCCATATAAGCACATATGAAAGAAAAAGTAATAATTCTGATTGTGAGTATGTGTAGGAAGTGCTAAACCAAAATCTACTTTTTTTTTTACATTTTAGAGTGGTCAAGTTGCGATACTGAACAGGACCACAAGGAGATGCCAAAAAAAAACAACTAAACCACTCGCAATACAGGATCCATTCGTAAACTAAACACAGCAAATAACACATGACAAATCAAAACATTTCGTGAATGTGGTGGAAAACACCGTGAATGTACGGAAAGTCTGTGGCCTGTGCCTTAAATACAATGTGCGATCAGTGCGTCAAAAGAGCACTCATACACGCATTATTATAACAGACTCACACATGCTTACTGTACGACTCCTGTACGCCACCGTACCTTGATTGCAGTCTTCATCAAAACTTTACTAGCGAGACTGGTTATCAAGTCGAGAAAACGTAGTTTGCTTCTCATCTGGCATACAGCGGTGGGATGTGTTGACATTACGTTCAGTCTGTACTTCACACAGCGCAAATGTGTGAGGGCTCGCGCTCTTCAGAGACAACAGAATATGACAGAGCTCGTGTTTAAAAACACACTGGAATTAATAATTCACTAAAAACGCAATGCGAGTCTCTGTTCTCTCTGCAATATCTGATGTAATCAGCCTGGTTTCCTTAATATTAGCGCTGTTTTGGACAGATTGATTGAATGCATTCGCTTACTGGATCATCAGACTGAAAACTTTCCCAGAGTTTAGCAGCTTAAAATGATCTGATTGCAAGCAGAGTAGCAAAATTGTTAAAGGGTTGAGAACAGAAATTTTGACTCAGTAATTTTGCGTTAACTGCATAAATTTTTTATGAGTACGGAGTATAAAATTATTGCATGGCGGTAACGATGACAGCGCTAATATTATATATCTATATATATTATATATATATATATATATATATATATATATTAGGGCTGTCAAAATTAATGCGTTAATAAAGCATTAACACAAATTCATTTTAACGGCACTAATTTTATTAACGCGCGATTAATGCAGCGTGTATTTTCTGTTTCAGGGTTTCCGCGGGTCCTTAAAAAGTCTTAAGAGGTCTTAAATTTAGTTGTATCATATTTAAGGCCATAAAAAGTGGAAATGAGGGAAAACATAAAAAATGTTTTCCCTTAGATGGGAAGTCGTGGCCTAAATGTTAGAGAGTGGTCATAACCAAAAGGTTGCGGGTTTGAGGTCTCGTACCGGCGGGGATTGTAGGTGGGGGGAGTGTATGTACAGTGCTCTCTTCACCTTCAATACCACGACTGAGGTGCCTTGAGCAAGGCAACGAACCCCCAACTGCTCCCCACTGCTCCGGGTGTGTGTTCACGGTGTGTGTGTGGTCACTGCTGTGTGTGTGCACTTGGATGGGTAAATGCAGAGCACAAATTTGAGTATGGGTCACTATTACTTGGGCCACATGCACATTCCCTTTCACTTTTGTTTTTCTTGCGGTTGGCAGAAGATTGACCCACTGATCTGGAGTGTGGGACTAAGTATCTATTATCACTCTACACAACCCCAAAAAAAAACTTTTAAAACCATTTTCAAAACAAATAAAATCAATAAACTTATTATTCTCAAATTTATTTATTAGTTTGAGAGATCCCAAATACTCTAGCACGGGGTAGGCAAGGTCGGTCACTAAGCCATATTCGCACGGGATTTAGTATTATCTGGGGTCTTGTGTGATTTGAAAATCTAAACCCCTCACCTCTGAATTATCGTGTGAAGGTATTCGCCGTGATAAGCGAAGCCTGTGATTTTACTCTAATTCACTGACTTATCTCTCGGATACCCGTATGTCAAGGCTTTGAGAGTCCCGTTTTATGGTCCAGATGGATTAAAAAAAAGAAAATAAATTAATATAGTTTCATGCCCTGTGACATTTACATTTCACCAGGTTAAAATAGTATCTCAAGCTTTATGCTTGATTTATTTGTAACACATTAACCTCAAAACCTTTTCATCTTTCTCTTTCTGCAAATTGTATGGTATAGCGATATGATGACAGCACCCAAAATACTATCAAAACACTCCAACGCAGCTCCAATCTTCGCAAAGATGGATAAAAAGGTGCACAGGAAACAAAAAACTCGAAAAATGATATATGACCCGCCAAATGCAGACCAAATCAAAGAGATTGCGATGCATGGGACTAATTATTACCACAGGCCTCGCGTGTTCGGTGAAATATGGTAGGTAATTTGCGGGGGAATTTTTACTTTACAAATTACAGACATGGCCGATTCGCACGGGATTAAGATCACAGACAACCTCCGCAATTATTACAAATGACTGGAGGTCACCAGGTAATACTAATCCCGTGCGAATAGGGCTATAGAGAGCCGCAGTCTGCAGAGTTCAGCTCACCCTGAAAAAAAAAAGCTCACATGCCTATAGCCGTAGTAATCTTGAGACATTGATTGCTTGTTAGGTGGTTTGCTTAGGGTTGGAGCTTGAAATCTGCAGGCCTCCTGGGCTCTCTGGACCGAACTTCTACCCCTGCTCTAGAAGTAGACACTCAATCCTTATCATCTGCAGATTTGTAAGAATATACTAATTTTGCTTCCATTCTCTCTTGGCAATGAAATAAAAAAACCATGGTTAGGTGTCCTTCCCTCCACAAATATTCACACTTTCCAATATTATGCTGTCCAATCATGACTAGAGAATGTCTCGGTTACGTATGTAACCCTAGTTCCCTGAAGGAGGGAATGGAGACATCACGGTTGTGAACCAGAATTGCAGATCTCCTTAGATAGACCAATCACTTCGAGTGTACACTAAATGAGCAATGCACATTGGCATGCGAAGATGCATCCAGATGCCATGATCACAGCGTGACATAAAAACGGCAGCCGGTGCAACGCCTACCAGTTTTCGATGAGGAGCCGAGCCAGTGACCCGGACGCAGAAGCGGTGGGACAGAAGCCATGCGACGAGGGACCAGACATGAAGTTTCAGAGGTTGGAGTGCGGTGCAACCCCAGGGTGGGGGTGGCCCCATCTCTGAGTCAGTCGATCCCTCCTCAGAGGAGTTTGCTAAGGAGGGGCTGTCGCGAGGAGCATCTGTTCGGGGAACCAAGTCCGACTGGGCTAATATGGCGCTACCAAGAGGACCTGCGCCTCGTCCTCCCTGACTTGCCCAGCGTCTGTGCGAGAAGGCTCACTGGGGGAAAGGCATACTTGCGAAGGCCCCGCGGCCATCTGTGTGCCAGTGCATCCGTGCCGAGTGTTCCGCTCGTTCAGGGAGTAGAACAACTGGCAGTGAGAGGTTTCTGGATAGGCAACCAGGTCTACCTGAGCAGCTCTGAAACGTCTCCAAATCAGCTGAACCGTCTGGGGATGGAGTCACCATTCTCCCGGGAGCGCAGCTCGGGACAGCTCGTCGGCTGTCTGGTTGAGCAGCCCAGGAATGTGAACAGCACGGAGCGACCTCAGATGATTCTGACTCCAAAGGAGGAGGTGGCGGGCGCGTTGCGACATGCGACGGGAGCGTAGACCACCCTGTCGGTTGATGTACGCAATGGTCACTGTGTTGTTCGTGCGGACTAGTACATGCTTGCCTCGTAAGCACCTTTGAGGGACGGTTCAAGGCAAGGGCCACACCATAACAACTCCAGTGCAATTGGATCGCAGTGCAGTTGGGGGCCCGTCCACACCCCCGACACTGTGTGCCCATTGTACGTGGCCCCCCAGCTGGTGGTTGAGGCATCTGTGCAAACCACAGAATGCCTAGAGACCTAATCCAAGGGCACTCCTGCCCGGAGGAATGCAAGGTTTGACCACGGGGTGAAGGTTTGGCGACAGGCTGGTGTAACTTGGACCCGGTGAGTGCAGCGTTGCCACTGCCCACCTCGGGACTCGGCCATTGAGCCAGTGCTGAAGCGATCTCATATGCAATAGCCCTAGCGGTGTAAGTGCCACTGCAGCTGCCATATGCTCCAGGAGCCTCTGAAACTGTTTCAGTGGGACCGCTGTCCTGCCCTTGAATGTATTCAAGCAGTTCAACACCGACTGAGCACGTTCCTGCGTTAGGCGTGCTGTCTGTTCGACCGAGTCTAACTCTATACCGAGAAAAGAGATCCTCTGCGTTCGGGGAGAGTTTGCTCTTTTCCCAGTGGACCTGAAGGCCCAACAGGCTTGTCTCTTTTGCTCACCGCCAGGTTTGACGGGGGCCTGGACAGATGGGGCAGCCTGCCTACGCCCAGCTCCACAGTGCCGTTTGCTCGAGGCTGCTGCGGATTCGACGCGGGAGAGGCGGCTGACGCAGGGGGGCCACCCTCGGCGATGAGCAGGCTGGGGTGCTGCGGCTGGTGGATGGGTGGAGGCAGCAGCTGCCCGCAGGGGCAGGGTGTGACGACCCACCTCAGTCTGCTCCTGTGCAGCTGAGAACTGCTGGGCCAAGTTCTCGACTGCGTCGCCGAAAAGGCCGGTCTGGGACACAGGGGCATTAAGAAACCGAACTTTGTCAGCGTCCCGAACATACTACATATTTCAGAATAAAAGTAATAAATGCTCGTCTAAATTGCACACATGCATCATATTGGTCCTAACAAATGCAAACAATAAGAAACATAAAGATACAAAGAGCAATAATGAACCACAAAACATGCAACACCAGCATGCAGCAGAACTATTGCAAACAGGCTCCTACAGTACTAATATGAACCCTTTAGGGGTAAATAAAGTACAGAAGTGTAAACCTAGAATAATAAAAATTTTCGTAACACAGTAGGATCTCTGTCTTACAACGGACCCACTTACATGATGGAGACACACATCAAACCCTCACATTCTATTGAGACAAATCGAAGAACTCCTATCCAACCAGATGCAGTCGTAAAACTCATGCAGGGTCAGTGAAGGTGAAGCATTTCCTAGACTGTTTGGCTATCTCTCAAGATACGCTAAAAAAAACAGTACTCTCACAGTGCTTAAAAGCGTTTTACGGGCTTTCAAGACCAGATAGGGATACCCCTGACCATTTGATGCATAAATTGCTAAACGAAGACAATTTTTTAGCTCCCTGTCCAGCAGGAGATTCTCCAGCAGACTCTCAGATCTGACATGAGAATGACCGCAGGACCCTTCCCTTTTGCCCCTGCATTCCAACGGAAAGAGACAAGATTTCTTTGACAATAGTTGCTAATCA
The DNA here is from genome assembly GCA_018155175.1 of Sinocyclocheilus anophthalmus. Lineage (NCBI taxonomy): Eukaryota > Metazoa > Chordata > Actinopteri > Cypriniformes > Cyprinidae > Sinocyclocheilus > Sinocyclocheilus anophthalmus. The sequence continues at coordinate 5,849 of JADLZN010003260.1, forward strand.
TTGAAAGTATAAAATAACCAGAGCATAGAATCACAAATAGTAGGTTATGTTGTGTATATATATGCTTGACGTGTTTCATGTAAACGGTGCAACTTTAACCAGTGTTTAATCACCCCTTTTTAGGAGATAAGGATATTAAAATGTGTGTAATATGTGAAGTTTAATCTTGAACGAATGGAACGAGAAATGCAGAAGGTTGAAATGAAGTAAACTTTAATAGTATGTACATTATTTGCATTTAAGAGACTTTATAGACGTATCAACATGTTATTATAGGTGTTCTCATATAAATGAGAGCCTCTGGTTAATGTATGCACGCTCCGTCTTGCAAGAAGCCGATTGGAAGATAGCTTCAGGGGACGGACTTATGCCACAGAGCAAAAAACCCCAATGCAGGACAGAATCGTGGCTTGCTTGCTGCTTCTCCTGCTCTCACCTGTCGCTGTGTTAGAGCACCCCACATGTGCTCACACGCTTACCATCAGAGCGACTACAGCCATCTAAACTCAACACTTCAGTGATACTTCATTGAAATCTTCAAAAAACTTAGTCTTGCAAACTAAGACTTTGAGCAGAACTGCTCACGCCTCTGCTTCATCACAGACCAACGAGGGGTTTCCCAAAGGACGTCATCCTGACGTCACCGAACAGTCAGTGACGGGGTTTCCCTCAAAGACTTCCAGGAAGCCCGCATCAGCCACAGAGTCACCTTAGCTGTCAACCAGCAGAACGCAAGTAAACAAACGACTCTCTAATCTGCTGAACGGGTGAATTTAGATAAGCAGTAAAATTAAGAAAAATTCTCTGCATGTGAGTTCTCTCAGGTGAACCTACATCACTCGTGAAAACGAGGTAGAACTACGAAACTCAGAACTCCGTTAACAGACTTTCCTTCCTCTGAAACTATGTGTGTGTGTATGTGTGTTTTAGCCTAGTTGCGTCATATAGAATAGGCAATAGAATTTCATGGTTCATTTATAAATAATCGATTGTCTGGTGTCATATAATTTCAGTGTCAACTCTATTGGCAAAAAGATCCTTGCTTGCTGCCTAGCTCGTAGCTTACTCATAGTAATTACCTCTCTAAGAGCTTACAAATTATCAAAGAACGTATTAGCCCGTGACCAGGGAAAATATATATAGTCAAATTGGTAATATACACTGATATTAACTTCTCGCTGGCCGAGTAGCTGATGGAGTGTAAACTATCAAATTTAGAAGCAATTCGAATCAGGCTGAATTAGGCTCTTCAAATCCGAGTCCTATCAAAACCTGAATTAATAATAATAATTAATTCCCTTACAACTGAGTTTAAAATGTTCTTCACACTAAGAAAATTTTTTTTATTTTAAGAACTGTTCACTGAAGGGTTCACTTTTGAAAGCTTGTCTAAGAGTATTTATAGCTATACAGAGCTAGAGTATAAAAAGTGTGTTACACCTGGCTGGGAAGCGGTTGGAAAGAGGGATCGTAATCTATGTATCACCACATGTTTATGGAGGTTGTCAAAACTGGCTTTGCGATTTTGGTATTGTAAAATGTAAAGTAAATTGACTGGCGTCTCTATCACATATGCAAACATCAGGTGATAAAGGCATAGTACAGGTGTGTTCTTGTACTCCGCAGCGAAGAGCACACAACAAATAACAAATATGCAAAGATATGCATTGTGCATGGGTGTTTGAACATTATTTGATTAGGTCCATAATGTACCTTTAGTTTACACTATGTTTATTATTTCGTTTAGTACAAGTTTAGTTTATCAGATAGTACCATTATCAAGTACGTTCATGTAAATAGCGCTGGCAGCACTGATAACAGCTTCACACAAGTCATGAGCAACGTTTGCTAGATCGTCCCTTAGAGGAGACGTTCTGCTTCCCTTTCAGTGCTTCACTTGCCTTCATGACGTCCTTTGAAAACTGTAAAGAGCTTTTCTGCAAATCCTCAGAGATTTTGCGCCTTTTCACTGCAGATAAAGTATGCAATTGTATACCTGTTAGAGATATACCGAGTTGTTTCAGCTTGAAAACAAAATTCAGAATACATAACAAAATTAATAACCAGTGTATATATACTGTATATATATGAAAACTATTAACATCACATTAAATTTGTATTCAGATATTTCTCTAAAATATTATTTTTAAAAAATACAGATTTTTAAAAGTATCAAGTGAAAGCCATTTCTTCACTTTGTTCATACTTGTTTTTTCGTTTGGTTTTTTTTCATCATAAACAGTTTTCTCACCGTCTTCTGTGCCTTCAGATCCAGAAATCTTCTCTTCTCCCCAAGTATCTGATGATGTTCTCGTGTGCAGTTGGAAATTATGATGATGGTAATGAGGATCTGTAGAACTGTGTAGAGATGTTACTCGCCCACTGCAGCAGGTTATCTGGGTTTAAATGAGGAGGGTGTGTCACAGTGACTGGAGAGTTTGATCATCTACTGTGCTGTGTTCTTCTGTGAGTGTCCTGATGGGGACATTAGCTGTTACTGGAAATTAATGCTGTTTCAGTTTGCTAAGTGCTTGTCAAGATGCACCTCACTTTCTGTCTGCTGACGTAGTTTTTGTTATGTTATGTTGACAACATAATTCATTTGTTAGTCTGTTAAAGGCTGATGATTTTGAAAACAAAATATAAACACAGAGATCATACAAAAACCATCAGCAATAAGAAGTGGAGAGATAATGTTGTGAAATGTAACAACGTTGAATGTAAGTATATAATATATGAGGCTGTCACTAATAATCTGAAGCTGAAAATCCCATCGTGCTTTTGCAGTGAACATGACTATGCAGTAATTTCAGTCTCCTTGCATTTGTAATATATATATTTTTTGAGAGCTATATATATATATATATTGATTGATTTGGTTGGTTGGTTGATTGAAGGACACATACATTTGTTTGTTATTATATTTTTAGGATGTTAAACTTGTTTAAGTCATATCATTAGTTTTAATAAATTAAGGTGTTCAAAAAAATCATGTTTATCTGGATTGATGAAATAAGCACTTTGTTTATCATTTATGTTAGTAAAAACTGTAAAACGAAACCTTTCTGAATAAACATCTCTTGAAGAAATCAACAATCTGCGCATATTAATAAAATAACGAAAATAAAGACTTTGGACTTATAACATTCTCAGGCCAATCATATAAGCATTTGTTTATGAGTTAACTGGGTTGTAATGCTCATTTAAGCACTCCGTTCTCAATTAGCTTCTCATTATCAGATCATTTACTCATACTGTAATACTACAATGTAAAACTGTGATGTAAAAAACACAGACAGATTCTAGCAGTAGCATACCGCATTTATTTAAACAGTAATTTACCATACAAAACAATGCATTCTGGGTAGTATTTGTGGATTTTGATTAAGTAGTCGACTGCAATATAACGTGTATTATCAGTGTTCAGTCGACACTCAGAGGCTGTGTTTCAAATCACACCCTACACCCTCGTTCACTATTCCCTACATGAGTTTACTAATGCAGTCCACCTGACAGAGAGAATCCAGAAACTGATGTTAACAAGCAGAATCACTGAAGAAAAGAAAAAGAAAAAGAGAAACAAAAGAACTATGACTGAAAATAAATGACATTAAATCTCTCAGGATCTCAGCAGCGTTACTAGCTTTACTTATTATCAATAAGTCTGACTTTATTTCAGTCACATGTCTAAAGAAGTTATCATTGGGAATCATCAGAGTTTTAGATGTTGACATTTTATTGAAAATAATGGATTCATTTGAAGTATATCATTTGATTATCGAGAGCAGTGTTTACTTTTGTTGGGTTTTTGACTTTTCAACACATTACTTTTTCTTTGGCTGTTTGTGTTTTTTAAAGCATGTTTGTTAAGAAAAGCCAAGAGACAACATCAGCACTGAATGACAAGATCAGCTTTACTCCATACAGAAATTACTTTATGTTGTTTTGTTAAGTTTATGAGGTAATCAGTAGTTATGAAGGAGTCTGAAAACACATTGTGCACATGACATTTTTAACTACGTTAACATTCAGATACACATAAACATCAAGAATCATCATATGACTCTGAACAATGGTGACTTTAAATGTTTCATGTCACAATGCATGCTGGGTACCAGCACAGGACAAAACTCGCATCCCAACCAACGAAAAACACTGTTCACCATAATGGTAACCAAACATTTTCAATAAAACATCAACATCTAAATCTCACTAAGAGCGTCTGTGGACGTCTAAAGTTCTGTTGTTGCCAATGGAGTCGAATGGAACTCGTGACCATTTGTTGCTAATGATGCTTTTGGGAAACACACCCCTGGGAAACGCACCATGGTAACACTGTTCGTGGAGCTGTTTAATCCTCTGCTGAGATCTTGAGAGACTTAAAATGTCTTCGTTGATTTCAGTGGTTGTCTTGTTTTTTTCCTCTTTTCTTCGTGATTCTAGCTTGTTCACTGCAGGGTCCACAACTCTGAAGTAGTACTTAGCACTTCATTATCCATTAATGGCAAACTGCTGTCCGTGTTACTTTTACTCTCTTTAATGTGGTTTTTCCTGTGGGTTAAAATTGTTAAGATAAAAAGACACTGTATTTTAACTCACTTTTTCTCCGGCGAAGCCAGTGTCAATTGACGTTTTGCCATCTTCATTCGCAGCTCCATTAGAAAAACAGTCAAAACTAACCAAATGTTGATAGTTTTACTGAAAAAAAACTGATTAAGGATACCGAGTCAGGGAGCAATCGAACTACACCTCCATTGCTATCAGTGTGTCACGTGATCTCCCCCAGGGGCAGTTTATTAACAAAGAAGCAGAATATCAAATAAACCTTGCTCACTTCCATGTTACTAACACATGTTGACAGAGAGAAACTATAATGGAAAATAAATTAAATGAGTAGTATTGATAGAATAATAATATCAAATGAATTAAGCACACTTTAGTTCGATTAGTGGAAAGTGTGCCACTGTAATGCCTGAAGAGTGACCAGCAGAGGACTCTAGTGCTCGTCATCTGCGACTTTTATTTGTAACTGTTTCCCTAGTCCTTAGTTCACCAGTGTCTGGATAAACAGCTCTGGTCTCTGATATTAGAGATTGGAACCTGATACAACAGGATGGAATTGTGATAAAAAAAATCATTATGGCAAATAAGTTGTATGTGTGTATGTTACATAAAAAAGTCAATTGACTTAAAGCATCAACATCTAAACCTCTGCTAATTCTCAATAAGAGCTCTTCCTCACTCCTTTCTTTAAAATAGTGTTGAGAGATTGATTGACTTTTTTGTGGAAAAAAGTAAAGATCTGAAATAGACAGACTTGCAAACAGAGAAGAATGTAGTTCCATGAGGACGATCACATGATGAATCTTCATTTTTGGGTAAACAATCCGCTTGAAGTATTTACACCTGTAGTACAGTCTGCATTAGAACCTTATACTTTTTTATTATACTTACAACTACGAACCCGTACACACACACAAGTCATGTTTGTTAATATGTCCAAGTGAGAGAGTGCTGAGAAAACAGCAACGATATCAATGTTGGATATTTGTCGTGGCTTTGCTGCATTACCAGACGTTCATACAGACCTTCTTACAAAAGCAATAATAGCCTGTTGCATCATTTCCGTGGAGATCTCACTCAAGCGGCACCCTTACCTGTGCTTAGCGACACATTTATCATTAAAATAAGGTACCATTCACAGGTGACGAGCTCAAAGCAGAGAGAGAAAGAAGACCTTCAGTCGTTTCTCACGATTAAATCAAGCAATGTAAGTATCTGAATTGTGCTGTGTCAGTAATTCTCAAAGCAGACAGCACACATCATATTAGTAGCTCATAGTAAAGCTGTATTAACTATGCAAATGCTGCAGACATTTATGCAGACCTGCTTTGCTCCTTTTTGGGCTATATAGTGTGAGAAATCTTGCAAGCGCCTCTATGCTGAAGATTTCTGAAGCCATAAAGACAGCAGAGGACTGCAGCAAACTCACAGATCAGCTGAAAACACCACAAAACAAAAAAAGAATATGGTCTTTTACTGTATATACGTCTCAACTATCATACAAAACATTTTTCTTTTTTGAATTTTATTTGTCTAAAACACAAACAACAAACTTATTATAATAGTAGTATTATTATTTGCATATAATCATTTCAAAAGCTGTTTTGGAATGATAATAATGCCATCTTCTGTCTTTGCGATAGATCTTTGATCAGAGATCGTCCTACAGAAGACAGAAGAGGAACAAAAGATAGCTGAGATAACAGGCAATTAACTCATAAACAAGACATTATTGTGTCTTGCTTGTTGTTGTGCTAATAGGAGCAGATACAAATTGAACAGGTGCAGGGACTGAGCCATTAAGGACTCTGATACCATTGATTTATTATTATTATTATTAGTAGTATTATTAATATTTGTAGTAGTAGTATTAGTAGTAGTAGTAATAGTAGTAGTAGTATTCCGGATAGTAGTATTATTAGTATTATTATTTCAGTTTAGCATTGGCCAGCTGGGTATGTGCTTTAAAGAGGAAGGCTTTGGTGATTCAGTTGTGACACATTTTTTATATATTTTGTGGAGTTCATATTTATATGAAGAGAAGCTGCAAAAATGTAGACAGAAACAAGTCAGACAAAAGAAAGAGAAAGAAACTATGAAAGAAACAATATAAAACCCTCTTCTGCTGCTACTTTTATTATCGGTATTCAATATAAATAATCTTTTATTATTTGTTCCTAACTTGTGAGTTTAATTGGTTTGTTATGTTTTTCTATGTAATATATGTAATTTCGCAAGGTAAAGGAGGGTTTTTACAAGGTAAATTACATTTGTTTCACTCCATTTTATAGACTAACAGATAAGAAGTTGTGTGTAGTTTTAAGATTATAATTAAATGTCATGTTTGTTAAAGAGAAAGTTGACTAAATCATATTGACGAAGTCGTGAAATGTGGTTTTGTTGAATATTCAGTGTTTGTTGATTCTGCAGGTAATGCATTCATCCACTTTTACATCCAATTGCATCGGTTTAATTAGATGTGAACAGACCCATAGAAGTTGTGCTTTTGTGCTCCAGCTTTTGTTTGTGCACAGCTTATATACATCAAATAATTATTGTGTTGTTTCTTTGCACTCTGCTCATCCTAATCTGCTCTTAAATGATCATAGGCCTAACAGCCACTGTTTTTGGCTTGCAGTGCTTAAGTTAAAATATAGAGTGTGAAATAATAACATAATTAGTTAAAATAATGTATGTTCTCATCATTTTGTGGACAAAATCCCCCAATCAGGAGCTGCATGCGGGATATTAGCGCTAATCTGTTTTCATGTCATCTACACACTCATTAAAATATGAAACAGTCCAGTGATTTGATCTTAATCCATTGTTTTCGGTCCTCATTGTTGAATGAGTGACATATGCTGTTACAGCTGTCAACAATTTCCCCCCACATTTCCCACATCTTCTCCAAAGTTCTCCTGAATCCATTTCACTGTGTTTTTCTCCTCGTCTGTGAATCTCACATCCAGTCTGATGACCAGCAGGAACACATGAGGACCAGGAGAGGACATCTCTACACACTTTTCTATTTCAGCCTTCAGTTGCTGTTTGTTCACAGCTGTGTTAAATAGTCCTGGAGTGTCAATTATAGAGACGGTCTTTCCACACACCACTCCTTCCTGTTTCTCACATGATTTAATGTCATTCTAGTGATGATCTCTGATTCATTTCTAAGTGCTATTAACCCTCTGAGATCGGTGAACGTGCTGACTCATTCATGCTGCCATAAAAAAGAAAAAAAGAAAGTTGCAGCTAAAGTTAAAAAGCCTAAAAACTAAAACTTTAAAAAAACTACATCAGTACACTGAAACATTCTTACATTTGGATTGGAAATGGAAGGCATTTTTTCAAATGTATTATATAAAGCTGTATGATATTCCAGTGTCTAATGCACAGAAATGTCCCATAATCAAACTGCTCTGGCAATAACTCTTTAATAAAACACAAGAACAGTTTACTATAAGAGAAAATACAACAGTACAAATATCTACTGACACACTTACTTTACAAGTAAAGAATGAAAGAAAGAAAGAAAGAAATATAATATAAACTTTAAAATATTAACTACTGTACTATATTTTGATTATTTAAAGTTGTATAATATTATTGGGATGCCATCCAATACACTTTAAAAGCTCTGTGAAACTTTATCCATTATCAATTAGCACACAACCTGCATTTTCACGACTCATCTAAAACATACAGTATATAAAACATTTCTACTCATCACATCTTACTCACAATGTATGGAGGTTAAACGAGGCAGACAGCATGTTTGTTTACATTGACGAGTATATTTACATTCATTCATTCAGCAGTTTTTAGCCAAAGTGATTTACAAATGAAGACAAATACAAACAGCAGCGATTCAACAAAAAGGAAATCAGGCATTTTAAGTGCTGCAGCACGAGGTTACAGATAGTAATACAGCTACATATACGGAGCTACAGTACTGTACAAAAGACACATTAGATGCTTCACTTTTGTCTTCTGCATTGTACAGACTGTTTTTTTTTCTTTCTCATATTATTTAATACATTTAGTTTTAGGTCAAATTTACTCTGACAAATGAGCACCAAAACACAAAGTTAAAGTAGACGTGGAATGAATGTTGCGTATGCGTTGTGTGTGTGTGTGAGTGTGTGTGTGTGTGTGGTGATTGTGTATGTGTGTGTGTGTCTGTGGTGTGTGTGTGGTGTTGGGGTGTGAGTGTCTGTGTGGTATGCGTGTGCACACAGTCAGATGTCCATGTTTTCCTGCATTAAATAGCACAAACTGAATCCCCTCTGAGTTCACTTGCTTTAAAATGTTTTTCTTTTCTTAGACACATTTGTTTTTTGTGTGTCTGTGGTGTGGTGTGTCTGGTTGTCTTGTGTGTTTGTGTGTGTGTGAGCGTGTGTGTGTGTTTGTGTGTGTGTGAGTGTCTGTGTGTGTATGCGTGTGTACACAGATCAGATGTTCATCTGTTCCTGCATTAAATAGAAAAAACTGGATCCGCTGGATTCACTTGCTTTAAAATGTTTTTCATTATTCTTATGAACAACATTTGTGTGTGTGTGTGTGTTTGTGTTGTGTGTGTATGTGGTGTTGGTGTGTGTGTGTGTGTGTGATGTTCTGAGTGAGTGTGTGTGTGTGTGTGCATGTTTATGTGGTTTATGAGGGCACAAATTTGTATAATAACATGGGTATGACTTAGGTATTACAACGAGAAGGTGATTTAGGAGGACATTTTCAGTGTCCCCGTAATGCAAAAGGCTTATAAATAATTCAGAATGTGTTTTTTGGAAAATCTAAAAATGCAGAAAGTCTCATGTGAGGGGTAGGTTTAGGGATAGGGTTGGTATAGGGCAATAGAATATACAGTCTGTACAGTAGAAAAACCATTACGCCAATGGAGAGTCCCCACTTTTCACAAAAAAAAACCTGTGGGTGTATGTGTTGTGGGTGGCGCGCGTGCGCTTTGTTGAGTGTGTGAGTGTGTGTGTGTGTGTGTTGTGTGTGTGTGTGCGGGGTGTGTGTTTGTGTGTGTGTGTGTGTGTGTTCTTTGTGTGTGTGTGTGTGTTCTGTTGTCTGTGGTTCTGTGTATGTCTGCTGTGCACACAGATCAGATGTCCATCTGTTCCTGCATTAAATAGAAAAAACTGGATCCACTGGATTCACTTGCTTTAAAATGTTTTTCATTATTCTTATGAACAACGAGTGTGTGTGTGTGTTGTGTGAGTGTGTGTTGTGTGTGTGTGTGTGTTGTGTCTGTGTGGTGTGTGTGTGTGTGTGTCTGTGTGTCTGTGTGTTATGCGTGTGCACACAGATCAGATGTCCATCTGTTCCTGCATTAAATAGAAAAAACTGGATCCACTGGATTCACTTGCTTTAAAATGTTTTTCATTATTCTTATTAACAACATTTGTGTGTGTTTGTGTGTGTGGGTGTGAGTGTGTGTGTGTGTGTGTGTGTGTTGTGGTGTGTGTGTGTGTGTGTGTTTGTTTGTGTTTGTGTGTGTGTGTGTGGTTGTGTGTGAGTGTGTGTGTGTGTGTTTGTGGTGTGTGAGTGTGTTTGTGTGTGTGTGTGAGTGTGTATGGGTGTGTGTGTGTGTGTGTGTGTTGTGTGTGTTTGAGTGTGTGTGTGTGGTTGTGTGTGTGAGTGTGTACTGTGTGTTGTGCGTGTGTGAGTGTGTGTGTGTGTGTGTGTGAGTGTGTCTGTGTGGGGCGTGTGTGTGTGTGTGTGTGTGTGGGTGCCTGTTGGTAGCGTTTGCGACACAGATCCGATGTCCATCCTGTTCCGCCTGCCTTTAATAGAAAAACGGATCCACTGATTCACTTGCTTTAAAGGTTTTTGCATTATGTCTTATGAACATTTACATCAAAATACCAAGCCCTGCGTTTGTAAAGCTGAATGACAAGCTTGAAAAAATGACAACAATAAACATGATCAATGTTGAGATGGAATGCTGACGTGTGTGTGTTCGTGTGTGTGTGGTGTTGTGTGTTGTGTGTGTGTGTGTGTGTGTGAGTGTGTGTGTGTGGTGCTGCTGGGGGTGTGTGTGTCCTGTGTGTGTGTGTGTGCGTGTCCTGTGTGTGTGTGTGTGTGTGTGAGTGTTTGTGTGTGTGTGAGTGCCTGTGTGTTTGTGGGTGGTGTGTGTGTGTGTGAGTGTCCTGTGTGGGTATGCGTGTGGACACCAGATCAGCAGGTTTCTCTGTTCCGGCATTATAGAAAAAACTGGATCCGCTGGATGTCACTTGCGTTTAAAAGGTTTTTCATTATTCCCGTATGAACACCATTTGGTGTGTGTGTGGGTTGTGTGTGTGTGGGTGTGTGTGTGTGAGTGTGTGTTTGGTTGTGTGTGAGTGTTTGTTTGTTTGTGTGTGTGTGTTTGTGTTTGTGTTTTTGTGTGTGTGTTTGTGTGTTTTTGTGTTTGTGTGTGTGTGGGTGTGTGTTTGTGTTTGTGTGTGTGTACCTGTGTGTGTATGCTTGTGTACACATATCAGATGTTTCAGTCCTGTTTCCTGCATTAAATAGAAAAAAACTGGAGTCCGCCTGGTGCACGTTGCTTTAACAATGTTTTTTCATTCTTCTAGAACCACATTTGTGTGTTGTGTGTGTGTGTGTGTGTGTGTGTGTGTGTGTGTGGGAGAGTGTGTGTTGGTGTGAGTGTGTGTGTGTGTGTGTGGAGTGTGTGAAGGTGTGAGTGTGTGTGTGTGTGTGTGTGTGAGTGTGTGTGTGTGTGTGTGTGTGTGTGTTTGTGTGTGTTTGTGTGTGTGTGTTGGTGTGTGTGTGTGTGTGTGTGTGTTGTTGTGATTGTGTGGTGTGTGTGTGAGTGTGTGTGTGTGTGTGTGTGTGTGTCTGTGTGAGTTTGTGTGTGTGTGTGTACACTCTCCCCTAAGTCTAACGCAGTACATGTAGTACACGTAATTGAATAAAAAGAAAACGAGTAGCTGAATAGAATGTACGAGAGTAGACGGAAGAGAATTATTCACAAATTCTCAAATTCACAGAAATATTGCGTATACAGAAGAAGAGTCCTCTAACATGACAGCAAAAACTAGGAAACAAACCGCAAGGCCTAACAATTACGATTAGATGGGAAAATACTACAAGAATGGCAAAACTGTGGTAAACAAATTCAAACAGAAAGAACTAACAAAATCATGGAAACATAAAATTTCAAAGTGTAACTCCATGAAAAAACTTTGCGGTTTATATCTCACAACGGTGTGACGAGGCCTAGTGCGGTAGCGCTTTTAAACACTAGGATAAAGTTAAGATATCTAGCCATTTTAGGCGTACTTACCAGAGATCAGTTTGTGAAAGAGTTAGAACAAGCATTTGTGTTTGTGTTGTTAGACCATATTGTTCTTATTGCCTCTATAAAGATTTGTATGTTTATATTCATTTATGAACGCTGTTACAGGATTTGTCTTAGTGACATTCAATGGAATATTTTATTAAAAGATAACGCTGAGGACTGTTTGAGTAACACTCTGTCAAGTGATCGCCCAACTACCGGAAACATGTAACTTTATTATGATTGTTTAAAAAATACATATAAGCTTCACGCCTGACACTTTTGTAATTGACTATAAACTAATATTTAAGCTAAACAAACATTTACAATTTGTGAAAAATTAAAAGAATTAAGAGATGTTGAAAACTGCTGCCCTACTGTTTTCTTAAAGCCAGACATGGCAACGTGCAGCTACAGTTGCACCTGTTTCCAGGAACAAAAACTAAAAGGCTGAGGCCTAAATCACAAAGACTGAATAAAACGGATTGAATCATCGCTTTCGCTTAAAACAACTTATTTATTAAAGTCGTGTATAGAGACGAGTACAAAGAAAATAGCGTTTCCACACCATCTTCAACTTGTAATGTGTAACTTTATGCATTCTAAATGAAATAGATGTACATGTAACAGAGAAATAGTACGATTGAGACCTTGTGTCACGTGGTCGCTTCGTGGACAGACCAGAAAATGCTCTAAAAGTACAATCTCGGTTTAAACACTCTCTCGACTTTCATTTAATTCTCATATACTGTGTTTGTTCTTGTTTTTCCAGCGAACATGTTTGACCAAAATCTGAGAATAGTCTTCATCTAAAAAACTGTACAAAAACGATGACAAAGGTGTACAGCTAGTGGGGCAGGCGATCAAATCAACATAAAAAACTCTCACAATAGTTTAGAAGAGAGTATTTCAGTATCAGGTATTTGTTATACGATACATATTTCTGTTGTGAAAACATATTTCCTGTATAAACGACTATGTCTATAACCTTTTCAAAGTGGGTGTATTATAATGTTATGGTTCTCGCATTACAACAAGTCGACATAGCCCCTCTAGCAAATCTGCCAAAAGCAGACAAAACAGAAGAAATGTTTTTCCCTCAAAATGATACATTTTCTCAGTTTAAACATTTGATATGTCATCTACAGTATGTACAGTGTCCCAACTTTTTTGGAATCGGGTTTGTAAATGGAAGGCATTTTTTTTACATGTATTATATAAAGCTGTATGATATTCCAGTGTCTAATGCACAGAAATGTCCTAAAATCAAACTGCTCTGGCAATTACTCGTAAAAAATCATATTATCAAGTTTTAAGCGATATCATAATGTAAAATCTGCTTTTCTTCTCAAACTCGACTGTAAACTATTTCATCCACACACTTGTTTCTGTGACTTCTTATGAGGTCCAGTGATTGAAATAGATGCATCTCACCTTGACTTCTGTCAGAGATGACGCTCATCAGTATTTGTGACACACCCTTCACAGTCTCTGGATCTATAAAAGCTGGAAGCAGATCAACACATCCTGACTGACATCATACTAGTTTGCTGCAGAAGAAAGAAGACAACAGATGCCCCCCAAAAAACAAAGAAAGATGTCTGACTCTCGTGATGCAATGCAGAATGAAACTGTTGAAAATATAAGAACACTGTGTGAAGCAAGTGAAGGTAAGAGAAGAAAGATGTCATGTGAGTTTTTACCTTTTTTCAGCAAATAATTTTCACTAGGTAAATATAAATTATGTTTGACTCACTGCTCATTAAAATAATTTATTCATAAGACAAAGTGCTCCTTTGTAATTCAATCTGACTTTATTTATTGAAAAGAAATTGAAAATGTGCATAAAGGTTTAATGTTTTTGGGACTCAATCCCTCACTTTTTTTTTTTCAATAATTTTCGCGGGGGGGGGGGGGGGGGGTCACTTGTCCAACATATTGAAAGGTGCTTGTTTTAAAATTACCACACAATTAACAATACTTGGTGCAGTCTTACGCATGCTTGAATCAAAAGATGTTTGGAATGTTGATTTTGAAACAACACTGGACCCCACTGACTTTCATTATATGGACAAAACCCCCACTGATATTTCTCAAAATGTCTTTATACGGAAGAAAGGAATTCATACAGGTGTGGAATAAAATGGGGGAGTAAATGATGGCCACATTTACATTAATTATCCCTTTACACATTATCCCATCACATTTTATGATGTTAAATTTGCATTACATTTGTTTATATTTACTAGACAGGCTAACCAATCAAAGGCAGTTGTAAGACAATTGCATGTATAGGAAATTTTATCTAATCGGCAACTCTTAAAATTCCACTCCAGTATTTCCAGCAGCATCTAATGTGTCTAATGCCAGTGATCAAACCTAACATTTGTTTAAGACACAGCCTCATGTATGACAAGACTTTCCTCATTACATATTCCAGTTTTTGATCTAAGCAGTTCTACAGATGTTCAATGCTATCATCTGAGTTTTTAACAGCCCACAAAAAAAGACGACAATAGATCATTCAGAAAAAAAGAGAAGATGAAACAAAAGTAACTTTGAAAAGTGCTCAGGAAATTAAACACTTCTTTGAAAAAATTAAAGGTAAGGGAAGACAAAGTTATCTATCTATTTATGTATGTATGACTTAATTAATTCATTTTATAAATCTAATGTAATTCATGTTTCTAGTTTCACTTAATGTTTTTTTTTTTTTTTGGACAAATTTCAGGTAAAATAGATTATTAAAAGAAGCACTTCAAAACTACAAAAAAATGCAATAGTCTAAAATCTTATTTGATGTACTTTACATGGTTTATTGCAGACTCAAAAAATCAGTCGCAGTTCAAATTCGTAATGTACATTTGTGAACTGTAAGCTATTCTTTTTTTTAATCTACTGAAGTGGATGATAGTTTTACTCACTTTTTATTAATCTGATTAATTCATACCAATTTGCAGATGTGGACTAGTAACAATGGAATGTAAGCACACATTATTCTAAAACGTATTCAAGGGACTTGTTACCACAACTTAACACTTTAAGTGTGTGCAAGTTAAAAGTGAGCACCTGCCCCTTTTTCCCTTGATGCCCAAAGTGCCCTTTTGTCAAGGCAATTTTTTTTTTTTTTGTAATTAAATGCCCTCTTGTGAAGACCTGCCCAATGTAACTATTAGTAAAATTAATGAATAATAATTTAACCGTAAATAAAATTATCCACATGATGACCTTTCACCTGACGATCTCATCCAGGACGATCCCTCACTTTAGTACTTTAGCACGCTACCAGATGCAAGAGATGGGCGATACCACTTATTTTGTTTTGATACGATACTGATACTTTTAAAGGCCAGTATTGTCGATATCGTACAATCGATAGGATACAATACTTCTAACTGAACTTTTTAAATTATGAAACTTTTAAATTATTAAATGACTAAGAGTAAAATGGGTAATGAAAACTTTCTTGAAACACATTTTTTACCATTCCATACGCTGTTAAATTGCAACATATTAAGTTATCTTTTTTTTGTTACAACATGGATAAATATGTTTCTATATGGTAACCATGGAAATAAAAAAAATATCTTGAACTACGACCTTTAGTAAAACCCATGGTTCATCTTCATAAGGGACGCCAGTGACAGGCTTTGCAAGCCTAAAATGCAACATGTTTATTTCTGACATATGTATGATTTTACTACATTGCAACTTCAAAGAGGGAGTGTGCTGGATGTGCGGGGTCCAGAGTGATTCTGCCAGCCCTTTTGCTCACTCCTGGATGAGTACAGTGCTTGGAGAGAAGGGAGGGTTGTACCAAAGATTCGCTCAGCAGTCCGGACTACCCACTGAAGTCTTCTGAGGTCAGATTTGGAAGCTGAGCTCAACAACTTCTGATTCAAGGATGGCATCCGATGCGAGTATCTGTACAGGTATATCTATATATATATAAATGGTAATGTCTTTTCAGAGCCTGGAACGTTGTGGGAGGTTGTGAAGAATGAATTGCAAGACGTCTTGAAGAAATACTCCTTGGATTTTCCAAATGAACAAATGAAGGTAAGCTGTGTTAGCATTTACACATGTGTCATTTCACTTTTCATTTGTATGAAGGAACATGTAGCATGTATGAATAGTTTTCTGTCTGATAGCTTATGTTTCTGTGTCAGACCTGCACCAGTAGCTCACGCGGCTGTTTGCAATTACAGTTCTGCAAGTACACAGCTAGACACCCCAAACCACTAGGTGGCGCTGTCGACTACAGCAACAAATTACAAGCTGAATTAGACTTTTTTTTTATTGACTGCTTTTACAAACAAAATCCCTTAATAGAACAAATCTGCAGCCTCTGGTTGAACATAATCAGGAATTATATATATAACAAACAACAAAAAAGGGCTTTTTCAAATTAACATAGCTACATATCGAAAAGTGAAACCAAGTGTTTTTTTGTTTTTTGTTTTTGTTTTTTGTTTTTTTATTGCAACTGGAACTCTTTTAAGTATATCTGTTATGTTGTGAATTATATTACTTATATGTGTTATATGGGAAAGCTATAGAATTAAATTGGTAAACAACTGTATTATGAACATTTCTAAATCGCCAAATTAAAAGGGTGTAAAAATGACTTCAGAAAGCTGGCAGCATCATTATTTTATTTTTACACATAGATTGGTCTATTAGTAAAATCTGTTGACTTTAACAATCTGTGTTTCATTATATGTCAACGGTGACAGTCCAAAAATGGGAAAAATCACTTTTGCATGCCTGTAACTCAAAAAGTATTAAAGATATCTTAGTGACATCAGTGCAAACCCTCTTTAAACGATCAAATTGTACTCAAATTGTATATTATTGCAGAAAGTCTGTACAGTAACTGCCATAGGTGTAAATGTAAAATATACTTATTTAACAAACTGTAGTTAACTTGTATCTTTTGTAGATCTTCAACGACCCCATCCATGGTCACATGGAGCTGCACCCCCTGCTGGTGAAGATCACAGATACTCCTCAGTTTCAGAGACTGAGACGCATTAAACAGCTGGGAGGGAATATCAGGTGTATCCGGGCGCTTCCCCCAATGCTTTGAACCCTCCCCTTGGGTGAGATATTATTATATTCAGAGCTGGTGTGAACTGATTGTAAAGTACAGCAAATCAAGAAGGCAACAGAATGTAGTTATTATGGCAGGAGATGCTCTTACTTGCTCATACAACCTGTTTTTTTCAGAAACATGCAGGAGAGGCTGATGCTTATTCTTAATGAACAGATCTGATCTTTTGACTGTATCAGATTTTTTTTTCCCCCAACTATTACACAATAGACTTGTATTGGTGAGAGTCTGTAATCTGTGTTTACATTAATCTCCTGCCCAAATTATAATAATTAAATTGGTAATTGCTTTTACTATAAACACCATGGTTGACGTCTTCTCCAGACTCTAGGTCTCAGCTCACTCCCATTCAATAAAATCATTAAAGCCCGTTCTTAACTATGGCAATATAATTCCATTTAAATTCAAGATCAACCAGGACGCTCATAGCAAAAGCAGTTACCAACTGAATCATTCTAATCTTGGTGGGAGAATAATGTAAACACAGATTACAGACTTGTATCTAACAAGAGTTTTGTGTTTACCCCTAAGAGCAGTGTTGGGGAATACTTTTAAATATGCATGACAATATATGTTTACTCTCAAAAAGTAACTATTGCATTACTTAGATACTTTATGGTAAGTAATGTGTTATTTACATCTGCTTGCTATATAAATATTCGATTTGTTGTCATTATATAAAGCCCTTTCACAAAAAAAAAAAGAAACACCTGTAAATGACAATAAAAGCCCAGGCTGAAGGAAATGTAAATGCATATCTGTACAGTAGAGGACGCAGTCAAAACAAACCTTTCAGCTATGCTGCCATGACGCAGGAGAAGAAAGTTCAACACACAAATGTCATGTTTGTCTAAAGTCGTTTTTGCTTATTAGTATGGTTGAACTAGATCATCAAAGGTCAGCAAAAAAAAGAAAAAAACCATTGGTTGGGGTTCATTTTGTTAAAAAATAAAATGGGATTAAATACAAAGGATAAATATAAAGGATATTTGTGTTAATTAACATTTTATTATTGCAGGTTTGCATCATATTCTAAGTCTGCATGTCACTGTTTTTATTCATATAGAGGAATACTGAATGTGTTTTTGTGCAAGTGAGATGAGTAAAAGCATGTTCACATTTATTCTAGAACTACAGTAACATCATTTTCACACAGCACACACAGTTCACACGTACTTTCACATTTACTTGGAAAAAGTTCTGAGTCGTAACTCATGCTATGTTTTATGATTTACCCAAACACTGTCTTATGTAAACAGGTGGCATAAAATAAATCCGATTTGGTCATATAATCAGATTCTTTACATATACTTGTTTGTGTGTGTGGTGTTATGTGGCGTATTTATGCAGTTGTCTGGTGAAGGTTCTTCATGATAATCAGCCCGAGCTCAAGATCACCAAACAGGATCTCCTGTGTGTTCAGATCGCTGGTCTGTGTCACGACTTGGGTGAGGAGCACTAATGCTTATAGAGAGTCAAAATAACGGAGCAGCTTTATTAAAAACAAACAGACAAAAACATTTAGTTACTTTTACTCTCCTTATAAAAGGTTTTTATTTGGTTACCAATACTGGAAACTCATGTTAATGATTTTAAACATTTTTCAAATGTACTATTTCTGCAGAAAAAAAAGAAATGAAATTTAACTGATTTTGTCTTACTATTTTCACTTCTATAAAAAGTGTTTTTGTTTTTCATGCGTCTACGCTCCCCCGGAATCATGATTCCTGTATAAATGTTATTTTTTTTTTTACTTTTAGGTCTGGCCCACTTTCTCATGTTTTTTTGCTAGTCTGTTTATCCCTGAAGTCCGTAAATACCAATCACCTGAATGTGTAAGTGTGTGTGTGTGGTGTGTGTGTTTTGTGAAATGAAATCTAATCAGAAGAGTCTCGCATGCAAATTTCTTACTCATGTAATTGTTACATTTGAACATGCACAGCTCCAGCTGTTGTATGTGCACGGCTGGTAAATGAACCAGAAATAGTTTGTTAATGTACAAAATATGACTTACAAACCATCTGAGAGCTGCTTCTTTTTCTTAGGCTTGTCTGATGACAGAATGAAAGAAAAAAAAGAATGGAAGGTGAGAACATTCTTTACGACAGGTTAGCAACCTATATTGTGTTTTAATAATTGTGTGTGTGTTATATAATATATGTACTATCTATATAGATAATATATATATATGTATATATAGTGACCCAACATTGCAAAAGTCATATGATTATAAAAAATAGCTATACGACCACAGAAACTAACCAAACACAGGTTAAACGTAACACAAAAACTAGCAAGATGACAGTTCCAAAAACTCAGATATATATTTAACACTAATGGTGAACAACAAATAGACCTCTTTCAGCCTCAGCATGAAATGTACTGTATTAATGTATGGCTTAATCTGTGCTTCTGTCTTACTGCGCACGAGCAATGTCAGTTCAGATGTTCGATACATTGGTGAAGCGTCTGAAGGCTGAGAATGTGTTGAAAGAAACATGGACTGGATTCAAGACGTGATCTTCATTACAAGTTAATCAAGGTGCAGAAAAAGTCAGAGGTCGAATGTACAAACGATACTCCCGCGATTACTTCCTTTAGGGAACCATTTTTTAAGGAAACGAACATTCTTTTCAGTGGAACATACAAGGTCAGAGATAAGACAACTCCTTCTGTAACGAGATCGTGGCAATAAACGAACAACATTGATGTGGACAGATGTGACTATTTTGCACGGGAGATCTGATTTAGTAATAAGTAAGAGTTTTCCTAGTCTTTAATCATTTATATGTGCTGAGTTTTTAATTTTTTTTTTTTTTGTTACTGCTTAGAGACTGTCACACCTCGGCGCCGAAACAGTTTTTGATCATCTGCGTCTGCTGAAGTTTGCTCGAGTCTGTAAAGTGGAAGGGATAAATCACATCTGCTTCAGAGACAAGGTGCCTGATTCAATTATTTATTAAAACACATGTAGCACTTCCAAAGTGTGCTGAAACAATTCAAGATTTACCTACACATCTTTAACCTGGGCCCATCTGTTCAAAAATGTAATCTGCACTGTAATCAGAGAAATGCCGTAGGTATTGTTATCTGACCTGACCAGCAGCCAGCTGAGTAATGAAACACTGCTAAACGTAAAAGCATCTAATACAATTCTCAGTGGACTGCTATACTTACATTGGCCTCTAGATTTAGCATGTATAACAGGGATTTGTGAATTACCCATGTCTCTTAGAAACTGATGAGTCATCATCATATATGATCAGGAATATATGATAAATAACGATAACTAAACATCATCTTGCTTTAACATCTGGACTCCATTCACTGCCCTTATAAAGCTTGGAAGAGCCAGGACATGTTTAATATAACTCTGATTGTAAAAGAAAGTACCTTATATGGCATGAGGATGATAAAATCATGGGTTAATGGGGGTTCAGTTTTTGAAGGGGTGAACTATCCCTTTAAGTAAATAAAGTAAATAATTAAGATAAAAAGATGTATGCACCAAAATAAGATAATATATGAGACGAGACGGCTTTGTTGATTTGCACCAAGTATTTCACATATATAATTCTGAACCAAGACAGATGAATTTTAACTCTGCTCAAATGAACAAAATGACTTATGAAAACAAACTATTTATTATTTATTTATTTACTTTTTTTATGAGTTTCAAAGAAGTCAGTAAAATGATCTATTATCCAAAGTATAGCAACGATTATAAATCTGTCTGATTTCATAAAAAAATAAAAAAATCTTGGGCAAACACAGACAAAAGGATTCTAATTGTTCATAAATGACATATCACTAATTCATACAATCAGCAATAGGAGAACTAAAGAACAAAACAAAAACACGGAAAAATCAACATGAGTGAACTATCACTAAGAGACAAACAGACAAACAATAACTGCAATATTGTTACAGTTTGATGCTTCATAGTTTTTATTATTAACAGGAGGCTGATAATGTTTATGACATGTTTCGCACTCGATACACTCTCCATCGCCAGGCCTATCAGCACAAGATCTGCAACATCATCGAAGACATGTGAGTTTCTCTGTCATTAAGAAGATGTGGATTTAAAACAAATTGATACCAAACAGTGTGAAAAGCTGTTTATATTTATATCATGGTCTGTCTGAATACTTGATTCTGATTGGTCAGTCTTGACATTTCCCCAGGTATCTATGTCAGGATATGTACATCCAGTCCGGTTGTCCCGCAGAATAAGCCCCCACAGGGTGATCAGGACCCCGACGCAAAACATTATCCCTTACTTATATACAGTAGTTAGTAAAGTGATTAAATTACTGAAGTAATTGCTGTTGCTAGCAGGTGTGGTTACTCAACTGCAGCATCCTTTATTAGGAGGCAGATAATGTGATCTTAATGTGAGTTAAACTGTTCAACTTCAGTTTGACTGCAGTTTGCTTTGTTTCTGAAAATAACTCTCACTGTAAAAACCCTTTTAGAGTTCAACATCAGGCATTATTAGTCTAATTGTTTATTTTATTCACACCTGCTTGAAATATTGATTTATTGATGTGTTGGTATATTGATGTATTTTGTTGTATATTAGGTTCACAAAAGCCCTCATAAAAGCTGACCGTGACCTTCATGAAGACAAACCAGAGGATATGTTCACAATTTCTGAAGCCATACACGATGCTGAGGAATACACCAAGCTCACAGGTTAGGTGAAAGAAAGAAAGCTGAAATTTTTTTTATTTTTATTTTTTATAAATATAGTTCTAATTATCTAATTACTATATAGTTCTCTTGAATAAGCATGTCACTAGTTTTGTGTTTAGTGCTGTACACATCATCTCTTTAATATGTTCTTGGATTTATTGTTTCCTTATTACATGAGTAGACTTTATTCAAATGGTTATCAAAAAAAGAAAAGTTTAATTAGAATACTCATCTCTCTCCTCCATCAGATGAGATCTTTGGGCAGATCTTGTCCTCCACGTCTGAAAACCTGAAGGAATCTCGAGATATCTTGAACAAGATTATCAACAGAGAACTGCCAAAGTTTGTGGGAGAAGCTCGATTAATGGATGAAAACAAATCAAAGGTAGGCCAGTCCTGGATACAAATGGTTTTACTGTTTTACTTATGCTATATTGTTCATATATAATCATCTGCCTTTTTGAGGGGTCCATAAGAACATGATCTGTACTCATCACATTTTTTATTTTTTTTGTATCGACTTGGCAGATGTGTCCTGACCAAAGAAGCACCAAAGCAGTAAGTTCTTATAGTAATGTTCTTATAGTAATGAATGGTATGGAAAGTATAGAACTCTTTGATTTTAATCTTTATTTATATAATATCTGAATAATACGATTCAGCACATTCATGGCATCCAGCAATGCTGGATCAAAGCAGTCGCATGAAAAACCCTCCTTGGCTAAGATTTACTGCTACCTGTTCCTCACAATGCTTATTTTGTGAACGTTTTCTGCATTTGAGTCACAATTAATATCTGACTAACCCCTAACTTTCTCAAATCAGAAAATGCAGGAAAAGCTGACAGAAACATGGAAGGAGGCAGTAGAGACATACAGACCTACTGACTTGCCAGTTTCTCTGAATGCTGATGATTTCTCAGTTTATGTAAGTTACATTGCAAACACTTCACACCTGCCCCAATATTCTCACAAACTAACTCTTTCTTTCATCTTTTTTTCATAGGTGGTTGATCTGGGTCACGGCACGAAGGGCAAAAAACCCTTTGACAACATTTATTTCTACAGCAAATGGAACAACAAAGAAGCCTCATGTATTGAGAAGAATCAGGTGCTTTTACACCAAATTATTATTGTTTTGTTACAATAATTATTTTTATTTTTACAATTTTAAATGATTCTGGTTTAATATACTTTAAAATTGTATAAATTAGAATTACAAATGCAAACATATTATTAGCACAACATATTGTTGTGCTAACTTCTGCTAGTCAGTCAAACAGTTTTTAATTATTATTATTTTTTTCCTGTTTTCTCCTTTGCTTGCAGCTGTCTAGTTTCCTGCCAGAGACCTTCACTGAAGAGCTTGTTAGGGTGTACTGGGACAAACCTAATAAGAACAGGATGGAGGAGGCTGATAAGTGCTTTAAGGAGTGGCGCAAATCAAACTTTGGACTCTAATTCTATAAAATGCCCATCTAAATCTCTGTAAGCCCAACTCTGGAGCATTTGAAAGCAAAGTCCTTATTTTGTGCTGCTGGACTTAGTGAGCTGATATTAATATATTTGTACTTCTTTTAGGTGATATTGGGCAGCCAGACCAAAATCAAGCATTCACCAGTGCCTTTTTTTATAAAGTGTGGATTTAAAAATGTAGCTCACTTCTTTAAGCACAAATGATTTTCAGAATGATCACTATTCTTTTTCATCTTATGAAAGCTCCAAAATGACAAAAAAGCACCAAAAATAATGTATTCCAAGACTTCTGTTAAAATTTGAACCAGTCATTCATTCATTAGTTATTAATTAAAAAAAATAATAACTCAAAGTATGATGGTGTACTATTGGCCATAACGCTTTGAATTTAATTATTGACAGCCATATTCACCATCAAGCAATCAACATTCGCTAAGATCACCAGCATCACTTTAATTCTGTATCCAAAAAAAAAAAAAAAAATTTTATGACTATGCATGGGTTACTGTGTGGCCCAAACATTTTACTCTGGATGCGTTTTAGATCAAAATTAAGTTAATACCTGATTTGCAATAATTAGTTAACACTTAGCATAAATAAATCAGAATGTTTGCGTTCTTTCTTCACACATACAGTATGACTTTTGTGTATAAAGACAGTGTTATTATTTGCTTACAGGCTCTATTTGCTTGTTGCTTGTGTTGGTAATTCCTACATTGGTGCTGTATGATGGGTATATACATACATTATTACAGTATATTATACATTACTAGGTTTTGTTTGGGGAATGGTAATTACTATTTACATTATATTATTTCTTTACTATGTGTGAGAGTTTGATTAGTATGGTTGTGAGTATTTTGGGTGTTAGTTTTAGGGAACGAGGTTTATCTGAAATGTTTGATTCATTATATTTTACCTTTTCCCGTATGCAGGAGTTCAGTTATATCTCTTTACTGTGATTACAACATTAGTGATATATGGAGAAAAAAATTGCTTGTCATTTTATTTAGAAACTGTATTGAATTAGCAGCAGTTATCCCTTATCTAATCAATGTAATGGTACTGCTTTTATTTTGTGTCTGTGTTTTTCATACATTAATGAGAGTCTCTCAGGCCTTTAAAAAGCCAGTCGGCCACAGACTTTGGAATGAGGGAATGAAGTAATAAACATGCAGGTGCTGGAATTGAAATGTGTTTGCATGTGTCTTGAGTTTCAAGTAATTGTTTCAGATCTAATGCTATTCCATGCATTCTGACTTATTTACACTGTTTGAAAGAGGTGAGATTATCATGCTTACCACCCCCCCCCCTCCCGATAATATATAATATATATATATATATATATAAGTTATTGAACAATATCAATTTCAAACTCAAGTGGGACATAATATCATTTGAAATATACACACATTGCACATAACATGTCCGTGTGTGTGTGTGTGTGTATCTATATTAAATCTGGGCAGTTAATGCGTTTTTTTATTATTATAAAGTCCGTTGCACACTGAACTTCTGACTACACATCCAGACAAACCGGTCACAGTAGGTGGGAAGTTATCATTACTGGCTTTGTATGGGTGCAGGCTGCAACTACGGGTGAGCTCTCGGCTCCCCTTAATAAGACATGGGCTCCCCTGAAAACGGGATTTGTGAAATTTTGGGGGGTCTCAAAAAATATTGACAATGTGTTATTTTGACGTGCAATTTCAGTTTTGCACGTCAAAATAACACAAAAAGCCCTCGGTTTGCTACGTCACAAACCAATAACCAATCACGTCAAGGGATCGATTCCTATCACAAGCATGCAAAATATACCAATACCTGCACAAAACCAAAAATAAATTAGAGCAAAAAACCCGTGAAGCTGTGGTTTAATGTGAATTTTGAACCGCTAACTTGCATTATAACCCGCAGCAACAGTTTAAAAGTAGCCCGGAGTCAGACCCACCTCGGCGTCTGCACTTCACACGCGTAGGTATGCTCGCGGGCGCATAAAAAATCAAGTAGTTTTGTACTTTCACTCGAGTAAAATTGAAAACTGAGTACTTTTACTAGAGTAATATTTTATTATACGGATCTATACTTTTACTCGAGTACTTGATTTGTGTACTTCGTCCACCACTGATGAATACCCTCCAAATGTGCGTTAGCTCTGTTCCAGGAGGAATGCCTTTGCCTAGACACAATTAATATTGATATTTCCACAATATTTACGCTTGCAGAAATATACATTTGTTTACATTTTGCAGAACAGACAGAAGAAGATCCGTCTATGTGCATTTGGTTCGTTATGTTCAGATGTTCGGTAACTTAGCGGTCATGTGAGGAGTTTTCACTCTTCTCCGTGTCAGAGGTTATTTATACATACATAGATTATATAATATATATATATATATATATATTATAATATATATATCATTCTATATATATAATATATATATATATATATCCGACATAATTAATATACTTTAAAAATATTTAATTAGTGATGCAATCAGAATTTTCATCGCTGTTGCTCCCGTTTTTCAGAGTCTAGATCCTTCGAAATCATTCTAATATATTGATTTATACTAGTGCTGGCACATTTTTGCTGCTAATAATTTTTGGTACCTGGGGGGGGTGGGGGGGGGTGGTGACATTTTTTAGGTTCTTTGATTAATAGAAAGCTAAAAAGAACATCATTGATAGTAAATAGACATCTTAGAATGATTTCTGAAGGATTATGACACTGAAGAATGGTGTAAAGGTGATGAAAAAAAAATATATAAGTATATATTATATATAGTCTGATGTTGTGGCGCTGTGCTTCAAGGGACACGGATGCCCCTTTTCCACAGTTGTAGAATTCTTTAGGGGTATCTTGAATGGGTCTCAGTGTCGGTAAAACTAAACCCTTTTTACCTTGTCAAAAACACCTCTGTTCACAGCGACTCGTTTTGGTGCATATCTCTTTACATGCTAATGAGCTTTGCTCACCCCGCCCCTCTCTTCTGTGGAAGAGCAAACACGATTCGCAAATAATCATAAAAAATAAAACACGTGTTGGCACCGATAGCCTTGTGGGCAGAGCGCTGACATATAGTGCCATTGTGCTTTGGATGTCCTGTGTTCGAATCCCGACTTGAGGACCTTTCCTGATCCCGCCCCCCTCTCTCTCTCTCTCTCTCCCACTTCAACTTCCTGTCAATGTCTGATCACAATAAAGGAATGTCATAAATAAACCTTAAGGAAATACATACACCATACAATATAAAGTGTGAGACTTCCTTCTTCTGGAGGTGCAGCTGGATCATGAACAATGGGTACTGATCCATCCTTGAGTTTTAACTTTTTAACAAAACCTGCCTTGAATTGTCCCTCATTCAGAAAGCAGTCTGGAGTAAAATGATTTGAGCAGCCAGACATAAACGAATTTAGTGAAATGAAGTGACGTGTGCCCAAGTATGGTGACCCATACTCTGAAATTGTGCTCTGCATTTAACCCATCCAAGGGCACACACCCACCGTACAAAAACACGACCAACAAAGTTTGGGGGTTTGGTGCCTTGCCTCAAAGGTCTCACCTCAGTCCCGTGGTATTGAGGTGGAAGAGATCGCTGGTATTCCCACTCCCAAATCAAAATGGCCTGATAAATGAGACTGTTTAGGTTTTTTGGGGATAAAAAAAAAAAAGAAGTGAGTGCATTTTTATCATTGTAGGGTGGTTGTGTCCACACACCGCTAAGACACATTTATATGCAAATGAAGATATTTTGTATCCAATGACTCCTTTAAATACAATATTATAATCTTAATTCAAGTGGATGAAGGATTTAGAAAGTCTGACATTATCGCGTTGAGCACATATTGTAGTTTTAACCCTGCCTGGTTACTGTTTAAAATATATTTACAGTTGAAACATTAGAAATTTAGAAAAGATAATCAACAGTATCAAATGTAATCATTACATTACTTTTAATAAAGTAATTGAAAGTTATACTACTTATTACATTTAATAGGTAACTTTATCTGTACAATTACCTTTCCAAAGTAACCTTCCAACCTGCTTAGTAACTAACTACTTGAGTATTTTTTATCCGTAGTTTTCTGTTTTAACTTAGTACTCAAGTAACTATCAGACTAGTATCTTTTTAGTTTTAACTGATAATATTTCACAGTTTTTGGTACTCTACCCCCTCTCCTATCAGACTTTTTGCCGCTAGAATGTTCCCCCGAGCAATCATGCTGCACGAATCAGAAGTTCCGCGCTCCGCTCACTACATGCGTACCGCGCCCGAGCCCAAGTGAACCGCGCTCTGGCCCACTTCTTCCAACCGAGCCAGGGCCGGCTAAACGATCCGTGCCCGAGCACAGCACGGAGCGATCAAACTAGTCAAATGAACCGGGCAGGGGCATAGATTACGCGGGGGACACGGGGGACGTGTCCCCCCAGTTTTGATATCACGTAAATTCGTCCCCCGCATTTTTTTCGGGCAAGTGTGTTCGCATAGATGTTTTCAAGAGCCGGTGTGAATAAATATAGATTTAAATTCAAAGAGACAGGATAGACTGTGCATGATCTGATGTTTTATTCGGACCCAGAATAAAGCGAGATGAACATCACGGCGCGCTAAACACTCCGTGCAGTGTGCGTTTCATTCACACTCGAAGCCGGAGGGAGCTCTCGCGCAGAAAGTCGTATGAGGAAATTCCTAATATGGACAAAAGCATCCAGCTATCACTGTATGAAAATAGTTGTTTTCACAGAAAACAGAAACGTTTGGAAACATGAAGACATTAAACATACGATTGCGACAATATATGGTTTATTTGTGTTTGTCAAGTCATCTCCAGGTAATAAATGAATGTATATGAATAATGCAGTTCTAATTGACATATCATTTATTACAGTATATAAACTATTCTGCATTATTATGTGATAAAAACGTGTTTGTAGTATTTAAACAAATCATTATTATTGGTTATTATCCAGGAGTTATCTGATTTCTAAGCCAATTAAAGCTAGAAATTAGAGAATAATTAAAGTTGCCTATACACTACCAGTCAAAACCTTTTGAACAGTAAGATTTTTAATGTTTTTTAAATAAGTCTCTTCTGTTCACCAAGCCTGCATTTATTTGATCCAAAGTACAGCAAAACAGTAAAAATTTGAAATATTTTTACTAGGCTATTTAAAATAACTATTTTCTATTTGAATATATTTTAAAATGTAATTTATTCACGTGATGCAAAGTTGTTTTTTTTCAGCATCATTACTCCAGTCTTCTGTCACATGATCTTTCAGAATCATTCTAATATGCAGTTAGAATTAGAGAGAGAGTTTATTAGAGTATAATTTCTCAGTTTCTTCTTTGATGAATAGAAAGATCTAAAGATCGGCATTTATCTGAAATAAAATCTTTTGTAACATTATAAATGTCTTTATTGCCACTTTTGATCAATTTAAAGCATCCTTGCTAAATAAAAGTATTAATTTCTTTAATTTATTTTCCAAAAAAAATAAAAATTATACTGACTCTAAACTTTTGAATGGTATAGTGTATAATACTGTTACAAAAGCTTTTTATTTCAGATAAAATGCTGATCTTTGGATCTTTCTATTCATCAAGGAAACATGAAAAAAAAAATGTACTCAACTGTTTTAAATATTGATAATACTAATACTATTTTTTTTTTAAATAGTAAAGAATAGTTCACCTTAACTGCATTTGCTGTACTTTGATCAAATAAATGCAGCTTGGTGATCATAAACTTATTTCAAAAACATTCAAAAATCTTACTGATCAAAACTGTTGACTGGTTGGTTATATAGATTACAGAAATGTTATATTGTAATGTTATATATATATATATAATATATATATATATATATATATATATATATTTATATATATATAATCTAACATGTCTGTCCCCCTCACTTCTGAATGCTGGCTACGCCCTGGAACCGGGCTTTGGGGGCAAGCCCTCGGCACAGTTGAGGATTGCCTAGTTGAGAATACCCTTATTCTCCCCCTAGTTCGCCACAGAACTACACGAGTCCTACCCGGCCCCCCGCCCACCTGGTGCTGCCTGGGTCTCCCCCGCGTAGTGCAGGTCTCTCAGGTTCCTGTTATTTTTATGATCGAGGCTCTGGACCGTTTTTTCTATAACCAACTATAAAATATTTTCTATAAAAACGTTAATGCCCTGGCAGTGGCAAATGGCTTTGGTTTTATATTTAATTTGATTACATTAATGTTATAATTTGAGATTTACAAGAAATATTTTAACTGCTACTATGTAAGGAGTAAGGAATACTGCTGTAAAAAAGCACCATATTTGTTTAAAGTGTTTTTGTCATATAGAAGGTACTTTTAAATAAAAATTGCACAGTACACTTTTGAATTCATTCTGACTTTTGTGCAGAACATGTGATTAGCGCGTTATCACATAAAATCATGCAATTATCACGATTCAAAATGTTAATCGTTGCCCAGCACTACATATATTATATATATTCTATCTTATATATATCGATATTATATATATATATTAATTATACTTATATCTACACACAATATATAACGTTCTCACGATGGTTATGAAAGATATACTAACAGGATGAGTTGTTACCATTTTGCTTTATGCAGCAAGTCTGTAAAATGGCCATAAGAGAGTTTTCCCATTACAGAAAAATCCCTCAACTCTGCTTAGAGAACATTTGGTCCCACTCTACTAAACTATGGAGACGTGCTTTTTAAAACCATTTTAATTATATATTATTGACTTGGAAAACAAGTTAATTTGACTGAAAACACTGGAGACAGGAAAAAGGTGGATAATGCATTTGAAATCAGTTACAAATAATTTGTCAATAAACATCCCCTGACAGAGCAGTGAAAAGAAGAAAGAGCGAGCCTATTATTCTTACACCACCTGAATTGTTTGTGTAACAAAATGTTTTTATCCCATTGTGTGTGTGATGTCTCTGTGGTTCCTCAAAGGAGGTAGTTAAATCTGACACAGAGACACTGCACAATCATTGTAAAAACCAAATCCAGCATAGAGGGGTTGAGTGAATGTGGTGTTGAATGTGTGTAAGTGTGTGAGTGTGTGTGTGTCAGAGATGCTGTAGAAGGAAATAGTGCCGACCGAAACGTCCACATACACTCCTACTCTCTTACATGAAGATGAAGATGGAGGAATCTTTGTGCTCTTAGCCTTATCATCATGCCAGACAGAGTAAATCTTATCACAACAGTAAAGATTCCAGGACTTGTCATTGAGTCCAAACCGACAGTCACTCCCACCTTTCCTGTTGATTCCTTTATATGTCACAGCTACATGACACCAGCCTTTCAAATCAGCCTCCCAGTAACAGCGTCCAGTCAGACTCTCTCCACACAGAACCTGCTCATAGTTCTCAAATCTCTCTGGATGATCAGGATACGGCTGATGATCTTTCACACATGTTATTTTTCTGTTCTCCTCAGACAGGATGAGTTTAGTGTGTGCTGTGTTTGGATCCAGTGTGAGATGACAAGCATCTGAACACAGAAAGACTGATTAGAACATCAATTACATCATTAAATATGCATTCGTGTCTTTGTGAGAACTTACATTTTCTCAGTCCTGGTCTGACCCTGAGATCTCCCCCATGGTCCGAACTGAAAAGAGAAAAAATAAATAAATAAATTAAATGGAATGTTTTCTTAATGCAAACATTGTTGTGTATTAATTTTCTCAATTTCCTGAGTGAGGTTTATAGGTTCTGCAGTATTCAGTCATATTAAGTCAGATAAATAATGTGAGCACAAAAACAGATTTTTAAAAGGAATTTCATAAACTACATCATTACATCCCTCTTAGGTGACCCCCATTGCATCCTACATATAAACATGTAATGCACAGTATGTAGGTTAATACTGTTGTTCCCTCACTGTGCCTGTTGGTGGCACTTCCGTTTGTAATTGAATTGCTGTGTTCTTGTAATAAATTCAGTAGAAGTAAAGTATCCTAAAAAGATCAGCTGTGTTACTGAATGTGACCCAAATGTTTGCTAAATAAAGTACATGTTATGATACTGCCAAATCTTAACTAATTGGTGACGAGGTGGATAAACTTATCATAGATCTACCACAATGAGTTGTGAGTAGTTAGGTGCACTCAAAAACCCAAACCCATCCTACACATTGAATACTATTCTCTAACACGCATTGAGGACCTGTTTGCTTTGCTAGAGGGAAGACAATGTTTCAGTAAATTAGACTTGTTGGATTATTCCAATACAATCTCTTTCTATTTGGGATCGCTTTGGCTCCAGTCATGTTCCAAAAGGCTATGGTATTACAAGGTCTGTCAAATGTCCATTGTTACCTGGATGACATTGTAGTAACCAGGCAGACTGTAGCTGAACACCTTGAAAACCTGAACGCCTAGAGCAGTTTGGCTGACATAACAGTAACAAAAGCAGATGTCACTTCTTCAAGGATTTATTGGAGTACCTGGGTCATATAATTGCTGAAGGCCTGCAAAAGTTGCCCGAAAAAATTTGATAAATTGTCGATGCTCCAGCACCATCCAACTTCCCACAGCTGGGGCCTGTTAAGCTATTATAGGAGAATTCTACCCAATTTGGCAACCATAGTGAATCCCTTGAACACCCTGCTGTGTAAAGGAAAACAGTCCTGCAGAAGACCAGTATCTGGATGTAAGAGTTTCTGAGGAATGGAGATGCCATGTTGTCCATTCCAAATCAAACAGCTGAAACTCAGGTAACACAACTGCCTGAGACTAATGATGTGCTCGCTCAAACCTCCAAACCATCTGACATTATAGGATTATGTTGGAAAACAAAACAAAACAAAAGCTGCCAAACTCACTAAACTGTAATTATTTAAGTTGATGAGCCTGTTCTGACATGGGGAAGAATAATTCCTGAACTGCCTCGAGACAAGAGCCAGTCTTAAAAAAACAACAACAACAACAACATAACATCTGAGAATGCATTGTATTTTTACATCTCGATTATAAGGGGAGGAAATGTTATGCGTTATGCATGGGTTAATACTGTTGTTCCCTCACTGTGCCTGTTGGTGGCACTGCCATGTGTAATTGAACAGCTGTGTTCTTAAAATAAAGTCAGAAGGTGTAAAATATCCTAGAAAGATCAGATGTATTACTGAATGTGACCTCCCATTTTCTATATACCCTGTGCTGATACTGCCAAACAACAAAACATGTGTCATAAGTACCCCACATACTTGAGTATCTGCAGTTTATAGTTTGGATCCTGCAGTTTGTGTTTGAGCAGCTGGACTCCTGATGGTCCTGGGTGATTGTAGATCAGATCCAGCTCTCTCAGGTTTGAGGGGTTTGAACTCAGAGCTGAAGACAAATAACCACAGCCTTCCTCCGTCACCATACAGCCAGACAACCTACAAACACACAGACAGATCACCTACAGACACACACAGACAATTTAATATATATATATATACACACATACATACATACATACACCGTCAACATTCCTTGTTGAGCAAATTTAAACAAAAGTCTGTGTCTTCTCTGGTCTCACTAACTCTGCTGCTGCCTATATCACTTTTTAGTTAATACAATTTTAGTTAACAAAGTAAATACAAATCCCCCCTGAGAATGACAGCAGTTGTTTCTTTGCCAATCATTAGCTGGCCTTTACAGCTTCATCAAGGCAACATTAGCATTGTGAAATAGGATTTAGTGTTCTGGGATGCAGGGATGCACATAAATGGTGCACAGATGCAACCAAAATAAAAAATGCACTGGGTAAATAAGTTCAGACCACTCATTTTCATACCGATTTGGTTGTCAGTTTTTAATGCACTATCACCATTTTAGATGGATTAACTGTAATACTCTATAAGATTTCCATTCAAACTGAAAGCATAAATCTTGGCTATGTGCTGCCGGTTTTAGAGCAAACCCCAAAACTGTGACATTTCATTCACTGACGCACTTCACCCAGGAGCGCTAAAACTGACAGTGCATATATACTTACTTGCCAGCAACTTGCCAAAATAAAAGCTAGCTGATTTTAGGTTTGAAAATGATGAAAACTCATAAAAAAAATTTAATATTACATTTGTATTTTTAAATGTTCAATAAAATAATTGTATTTTTATTTAATACTTGCTTTTTTATTTTAAATCTAATAGTATTTCACACTTTATTTATTTTTTTTGTTTAAAAATTATAAATAAAGTGCAATAATACAATTATTATTATACTATATATATTTGGTTAGTTTAATAATTAAGGTCTCCTCATATGCATGAGAGACCAAACCAATCTCCAATGCTCAATGAGACCTTACTTGCATGCCCCGTATTTATATAATATAATATATATATATATATACACACATCCCATTTCAATTGATCTCTCCAAATCATTCATTCGAAACTACCTTGTTCTATGTCTTCCAACTTGTTCATTTGCAAATCGCAGCTGTGTGCAATCATATTTTTGTGTTAAGTGGCGTGAATGAATTCAAGTTTACAAGCTAGAGGTTTAATGAGAGAATTAAACTACATATAATCCCAAATACAATGTATAAATGTGGGAATATTTGTTATTGTCATAATGCCTGATTTTCCCAGTAATTTACATGATACATATTCACTGATATATTATATAGTAAATATAAATATCTAATTAGATAGTTTTGTTATTTTTTTTATTTTGATATAATAAAAACAATTACAGAAAATACTCATTTAAGCAGTAACAGCTGGGAAAAATCATCTTACTAAAATATTATAATAATTATGTGAATACATATTATTATTGAGGGGGCTATTATTGGCCAAAAAAAAAGTCCTACAAATCCGGGTGGGACTGCCTAATCCCTTGTGTGTTTTTATCATTGTCCACTTTTGATATGAGCCTCTGAATAAATGCATGACATAGAAAGGAAAGTAAAGCATTCAGATAATTATAATCCATCAAAATGACACTGGAAATTATTATATGTATTTAATTATATTTTAATAATTATACACACAAACCTCATCTCTCCAGCTGCCAGTCGACTCTTCCTCTCCTCAGAGAGCAACTTCACTCCTGAATCTCGCAGGTCATTGTTACTCAGGTCCAGCTCTCTCAGGACACAGTTTGAGGATTGTAGAGCTGAAGACAAACTCTCACAAGACTGAGCAGTGAGATTACAGCCAGCAAGACTGAAAAATTAAAACACTGTGAGATACATTTGTAATGGTGAAAATGCATCTGATTGAAGTAATGTAAAGTATTACATAGGAGTCTCTTCCATGACTATACACGAACTAAACCAGGGGTGTCAAACTCAATTTCTGGAGAGTCCGAGACTTGCAGAGTTTAGATTCAACCCTAATTAAACACACCTGATCCAACAAATCAAATCCTTCAGGCTTATTTGAAAACTACAAGGTATGCGTGTTGGAGCAGGGTTGGAACAAAACTCTGCAGAGCCCTCCGGCCGTCCAGGAATTGAGTTTGACACCCCTGAACTAATCACTCACATGGCTTTTCTGCAGTTGATAACAGCTGGTATCAGTCTTCTTCTCCCCTCATCTGATGTGTTGTATTTCTTGAGGTCCAGCTCATCCAGCGGCTCCTCTGATATCTGAAGCATGTAGGTGATTGTTGAGCAGTGAGCAGGAGAGAGTTTCTTCTCTGAGTGTTTGTCTGATTTCACAAACTCCTGAATCTCTCTGGACAGAGTCTGATCTTTCACTTCCAGCAGACAGAGGAACAGATTGATGGATCTTTCAGTGGAGAGTCCATGTCCATCTCTGATCTTCTCTTTAATGTACTGTGTGGTTCTCCTGATGCTCTCTGAGCTGTTCTCTGTGTGTGTCAGTAGATCCTGTAAGTGTCTCTGATTGGACTCCAGTGAGACGCCCAGCAGGAACCGCAGGAACAGATCCAGCCGTCCATTCTCACTCTCAAGGGCTTTATCTACTGCCCCTTTAAGCAAATTTTGTATTGAAACAAAATTCTTTAGTCCCTCCATAGTTGTATTCACATAGTAATAAAACACATAGAAAGCAGCGAGAAACTCCTGAACGCTCAGATGAATGAAGCTGAAGATTTTCCTCTGATGAATCACATATTCCTCCTTAAAGATCTCAGTGCAAATCCCAGAATACACTGAGGCGTCAGTGACGTCTATGCCAATCTCAATCAGGTCCTCCTCATAGAGCATCACATTGCCCTTCATCAGCTGTTTGAAAGCCACTTCAGCAAGTTTCACAATCACTTCTCTGTTGGACTTCAGGAGTTTCTCTGGATCTCTCTCTTCATACTTCTGGTTCCTCATGTTGATCTGAATCAGCAGGAAGTGGATGTACATTTCAGTCAGAGTTTGAGGGATTTCTGCACTCAGATCTTCTTCCAGGAGCTTCTGAAGCACAGTGGATGAGATCCAGCAGAAGACGGGGATGTGGCACATGATGTGGAGGCTTCTTGCTCTTCTGATATGTGAGATGATTCTGCTGGCTTGATGCTGCTCACTGATTCTCTTCCTGAAATATTCCTCCTTCTGAGGCTCATTGAATCCCTGAATGTATGTCACACTGTTGATGTATTTGGAGGGGATCTGATTGGCTGCTGCTGGTCTGGAGGTGATCCAGATGAGAGCAGAGGGAAGCAGCTCTCCTTTCATGAGCTTTGACATCAACACAGCCACTGATGAAGTCTCAGTCACATCACAAACTTTCTGAGCGTCTGAAAACATCAGTGTGATTCTGCTTTCATCCAGACCGTCAAAGATGAACACAAATTTACACTCCTCATAAATCTGTGAGTCCAGATATTGTAGTTCAGGATGAAAGTCCAGCAGAAGTTTGTGAAGACAGTAGCGATCGTGTCGGATCAAGTTGAGCTCTCGAAACGGAAGCACAAACATGAAATCTACATCCTGATTGGCTTTTCCCTCGGCCCAGTCCAGAATGAACTTCTGCACAGAGACGGTTTTTCCGATTCCAGCGATGCCTTTAGTAAGAACAGTCTTGATCTGCTCTTTCTCTTCAGATCCTGCTTCAGCTGAGGCTTTAAAGATGTCATTGCAGTAGATTGGAGTGTCTTGTGAGTGTCATGTTTGGGTGTTTTCTCCATGTGTATAACCTCATGTTCTTCATTCACCCCTTCTTGTTCTCCCTCTATGATGTACAGCTGTGTGTAGATCCTGTTCAGGAAGGTTTGATTCTGTTTGAGTTTTGTTCCCTCAAATAATCTCTCATACTTGTTTTTCATGCTGGTTTTGTGCTGGTCTTTGACTCTCTGCAGGTCTCCAGTCTCCAGTGTGTTTGTCTGATGGACTGATTCAGTGTTGTCCTGCATGATGTGGGTCTGATAGTGGAATGTAAAAAATGGCACAGATCTGATTGGCTCATATATCTTCCACCTACTAAAATTAAAAATGTAAAAAAAAAAAAAACTCCAATTGTAGCTATTACAAGGACCAGTAAATACCATAAAAATATATTGCTTACTAGATAGGATTTATGCACCCCTCTTCATGTTGTGCATAGGTTGCACACTCATTTTTCGTATTTTATTTAGTGGTATTTCTTTCTTTTTTTTAATTTTCACTGAATTTCTCCTTTGATTTATTTTATTTATTTACTTTTTCTCATCTGAGATGCACTACAATAAATTAGCAAATAACGTTTATGTCAGGGTCAGATGTCACCGGTTCATCACTAAGGTTTTGGGGATGCTCCATGGATTTGTTACTCTTCACAGACACACAGCTGGATCCTGAAGCAGGGGCTGTTCTGGGGGCGGTGGGTTGGTGGCCGGGGGTTTTGTAGGGGAGGCAGTGCCCCCGCTCTGGCCCCCCTAAATTTGGTGCAATGCTCAGTGTGTCCTGTGGGAGGCAATAATGGAAAAAAGTAAAACATCACCAGCTGCGCTTTTACAGCGCTGCACATTAAAATCAATCAAACACCATTCTGTTGAACTTATAAATGCAGTGGCCAATCAGAGGCGTTTAGATGAGTCATCGCCGAAACTTACAATGTTTTTTATTAAATTCACATTAAATACAAAGTTGTAATAAAAATATTGTATGGCATGACACCCATATCTGGTACTTAAGTAAAAAGAGGGTTTTTTGCATAGTTAATAGAGTACACTATATTAGGCTACTTTGCTCATCGCCCATTATAGATCAACTAACATATTCTATAAAGGTGCAAAATGCATTTACTTCCACATATTTGAGAATTGAGATATTTCGTGATATAGTTAACACATTTGGGAATAAATACGTGGGTAAAAGACGAAAAGGGTGTTTCAAGATAAAAAATAAAAGTGTAAAACAGCTTTAAATTTAGTTTTTTTTTTCATACGTTAGAATGTTTAGCTAACTGTTTAACTTTATATTTTTCAGAACAAAAAATAATAACTATCATGAATTTTTTAGTATGATTTACAGAAGACACCCACTAAAATGTAATTCAGTGTAACAATATTTATATACCAAAAAAAATATTGTTAGGCTTATATTAAAAATTATTAATTTGATGACATTATAAAATATATTTAAGCATCACAGTGCAGTCCTCAAATACCAATTAACTTTAATTTTTAAATCTTTATAGTTTGCTATGTCCTTCAAACCATAGGTTTTACCCATTTGCCAGCAAGAACTTTTTGTGAGTAAAAAAGTAATTTAAAATATAATAAAATTTAGTATGATCACATATTCTTTTTTTGCATTTTAATAAGTACAGGTCAGAATAAGTATATTGTTTCATTTTTACATAAATATATATGTTACTCTGAATGACGATTTGCCAAAAAGAGAGATAATATTGCCATTGTTCCCATAACTGAAATGTTTTTAGTATTAGTCCGGTCATTAAATTAGTTTTAAAGATATTCCTGAGTAAATGACTGCAGAAGCAGATGTTGAAATATAATAAGCATTTTATTCTACTGTTCTGATGCACCCCTGCCATGCTTGCTTAGCTTGTCTCTGATTCTGACTTGCACTGCCCCAGAATTGTTGCAGCCATATTGATAAATACTTTCTATTCTAAACATACTTAGGTTTGCCAATATAAATGTCATTATCAGGAGGAGTGTCTGGGGTGGAGAATCCCCTCAGTGACCTCTCTTGAACTTGTGACATACTGTAGTGAGGGGGGAGTCTCTGTTCAGAAATACTGGCAAGCTATTGTTCTGACAATTGAAATCCTCAATACCTTTCTCTTTTCCTTGCTAAAGGCACATTCACACCAAGTACGATAACTATAATAATAACGATAAAGATATAGTAAAAAACATTTTTTTTTACAGCTGATGAATAATAAAAGCATTTACAACCAATCAAAATCCACT
Organism: Sinocyclocheilus anophthalmus; assembly: GCA_018155175.1. NCBI lineage: Eukaryota > Metazoa > Chordata > Actinopteri > Cypriniformes > Cyprinidae > Sinocyclocheilus > Sinocyclocheilus anophthalmus. Next base: position 44,334 of record JADLZN010003260.1, read on the forward strand.
CCATTTTAAAGAGCTCGAGCATTTCTTAGATCAAACAGTGCTTTTTGTTTTGTTTTATTGTTCATTGGTGTGGAGGCTAGCATAGTTATGGTTATAGTTATCTTTATAGTTATTGTTCTTGGTGTCAACAGGTTTTAAGAGTGCCACCCAAGCTACTGGGTCCGCACTTATTTTATTAGCTTTTTTGGCTTTTTACAGTGCCTAGCAGCTCTCTCTGTTTGTGGGCATTTAAAATTATTAAATTAATCAATACAAAAATACATTCAAAAATTAATATTTATTAAGTTTAACACATATTTGTCAATGTTAAACATTCCCCATGTATCGAATCAAAACGAATCAACATACTTAATATGTAATATGTAATATGAATAAGATGCTAATATGAATAAGATGCTAAAATTGTTATTTATACATTGATTCTGACATTCAGTGTAATGGATGACACTGTGGTGTAACAGAGAATTTGCATTACACAACATGACAAAAACATTACCCTGAATGACGCAACTTCTACTTCAGTTATTTGCAGGCATCAACTGGCCACCTGTGTCAAACAGTGATTTTTTGGCCATTAAAGCTAATCACAATTATTTACAAATCCCTAATTAAAAAAAAAAAAAAACAACAATAAAAGTGTTTTTCGGCATTTCCCTGAATTACATGTGTTTTTTGGGGGTAAAAACTGCAGATAACCTCACAAAGCCAACACACCATAAAAAGGTGGAATTATCAAATATTTAAGAGCAATAAATTCACTTTTCTGCAGCACCACATGGTCATCAGGGTGCCATCTTATGATGTCACAGACTGCTGAATGACTATCAGTTTTTTTATATGATTTCAGAATGGCTTCTTGTTCCTATTATCTCTGACAAACTGCATTTTCGGGACAAAAGTCCCCTGGTTATTTCATAACTTAAAAAAAAAACAATAAGACATAGACCTTTTAATATAACACAGCCAACACTTACTTGAAAATGCCAAGACAACCAATGTATTTTTTAACTTGGTATTTTATATGTTTATTTAAAGATGTAATGGTAAAATCAAAGTCTTTACCATTACACTGAATTACATTATTCACTTTGGAACATTATTTCCCCCATATTTTGACATTTTATTTTCACCAAACTTATTTGAAATATGAAAGTAGACCCTTTACTTGCATTTAACATGTCTTTTTATGTATATAAAAGTACTTTTGTAAACTTAATTTGTTGCGGACACTGTCGTCTCGTCTTTGATCCACATGCTACTAAATGGATCCATTCAGAATAACCAAACCACTAACCAGTGGATAATCTAAAGCACCTTCAGCTGGCATTCATTATAAAACACTCCTGCTTTTAAGCCAAATACACTCTGAAAATAATCATTTATTGCCATCTGGACACGAGTCACCGCCATCTCTGATGAAATCATCTGTGTTTTCTTTGCATTAGCGCTGTAACTTATTACTTATTACTAATGCATTCTTGAACTTTCCAGAAGTTTACCGGTTTCAAATGACCTCCTGGGTAGTCTGCTTTATAGTGTCATTTCTAATCACCCAGACAGCTGTTGTCATTTCTGTCGTTTTGTTCAAAGCTGTTAAACTGTTGTAATATAACAGCTCAGGTTTAAAATATCATGTAAAGAAAGCAAAACCTAAATAGCATTTTATTTTTATCTGACCGCATGGTTACATGAGGAATACGTTCTTAACTTACCACAAAACATTAGCAGGTTTAGCCTCGGAATGGCATCTCTTCTTTTACTTTTCTTCCTCTTGTTTAATGGCGAATAACTCTTTAGGAGCGTTATTGCTTTTACTTTCATTTCGAGTCACCTGGTCAAGTTGAGTCTTGAAAAACAACCATACTTCCTCTAGTGGCATAGAACATCATCACATTCTGAGCTGAGTTGTAATTTAGGCTGCTTTAGGAGAGGCCTATGCATGAAATCTAAACTCGACACATGAACATCAGGAAAGTGTTATGTGGTTTAATAAGGTCAAATAGCTTTTGCTGTCATTTTAATGAAATATCATGTGTAATATGACAACATGGGTAGTACATTGCATGAGGCAGAGGAAAAACATGTTAAAAATAAAGGTATAGTTATTGCCTACCAAAATAAAATGGTAGGCAATAACTATCACAATGTGCTTCTTCAATATGTTGTGAGGCAGGACTAACCCACAACCCTATATTCAACAGGGATTGCCCACACCACAAAGCCCTGTTTAACGTTCAGCTATTAAGTCTTGTTTGTGTGTTTTTCATTGCATTCATGTTCCCGTGTGTCCTTCATGTGTGTCAGTTGTCTCTCGGGGCAGGGACAGGGACAGACTCCAGCCGTGTCCCTCAGAGAGATGACTGTCCTGGACACACAGACTCACAGAGACCCCCGTCCATCAGCAGAGACTCCAATGAGAGAGGAACTAATGAAGATGAAGAATGAAAACAGACTGAGAGATGAGAGGATTATATAGAAAGACAGATGTAATGGAGGAGAGCAGACAGTGTGTGAGAATGGATAAGTAATATAAATTCATATTTTATCAATTATTTTGGGGAAAATTAAATAAAATATCAAGAATGCCAACAAAACAAAATAAAACATATAAACTGCAATATTTTATTTATATACTTATTTAGCTTTTTTTTTCAAGACATAGAAGAAAATAATGTTAAGCAGAGTGAGCCACAAAAAGACTTCACAATAAAATATTTTCTGGAATACATTATAATAGTGTTGCACATGATTATCTCATTTATATGACGATCATATCAATAATTACATTATTTTATCTTCAAGCTGTACTAAACAGGGAGGAAAAACTTTGACCTTACAATTCCTGACAATCCAGCAAAAAAAACAACAACTGCATTCTCTGAAAATGTGACTGACATCTACAGTAGTTTTTATAAGATTATACCAAATTAAGAGTTTGGTTACCTCACATGAATTACCATCATATTTCCTATCTGAAGGAGAGATTAAGAAACATTGGTCTGTGATAACGTACAGTACTGCATGCAGCTTTACAAAATATGACGTGTCCAGCAATACCTTCATGAAACCATTGTGCACTGTATGTAGAATTTGTTTGATTCTGTCTTTTTGTAAGAAAATATAATTAAAAAATATTATGCCTATGGAAACCTGGAGCTTTATTTCTCACAATTGTGGCTTAGTGTTACAATGTGACAATAAATGATTTACTTTATTTTTTTGCAATTGCCATTATGTATCAGTGTTGGGGAAGCTACTCTGAATCTGAAGCTTGACCAGCTACAAGCTACTCGTAATTAAAGTTGTTAAGCTACATTCAAGCTACCCTTCTGAAAAAGTAGCTAGCTACACTACAAGTTACTATCAAAAAGTAGCTAGCTGCACTACAAGTTACTATCAAAAAGTAGCTAGCTACTTTGAAACTACATTCAATTTTATTATATGAAGTATTTTTACAATTAACATGACAAATATCTAAATAATTATCAATGAAGAATTATAATAAAGTTATAAGTAAAATATTTGGGGTTTAAAACAACATACTGTAATGAAATCATGATTTCAAAGAGTATGGTGAATTCAGGTTGATTGGGATATTTTCCAAAGCCATTCAATGACAAAAAGGTCCCAATCATTGCATTAGTAAACTTATCCATCCATTACCACACAATAATACACACAATAATACAATAGGCTATTGTATAATTATATAGTTATATTTACTGACTGCGAATAGAGACGTCAATCATCAGCTGCACGTGTGAACATTGTGCTTTGCGTGAATCCCGCCGCAACTATCCTTTGCCAAATTATAAGCACTATATCGCGATTTTATTTTCTGTTCGATTTGTGTTCATTACAAAACTGTGGGGGGACAGAGTATATTATGACCGTTTATCATTGTAAAATAGACATTTGATCTGGAGTGCAATAAAGAAGAAAAATTTATCAGTTTAAAAAGGCTATTATTCATCTCCTGTGTGTGCTTTAAGTCTTCAACGTAGACAGCATTTTTGTTTTGCGTAAATTACAGTTGATTCATGTGAAATATCCACTCCTGTACATCCTTTGCAATATCATCAGACGATCTTTTGTCGGTGGAAAGACTGTAAAGCCGTGAGATGCATGCTATCACAACAGATGGCGATAATGATCAAATTTAATTTGCGATCTAGTCAGAAGAAGACGCTGCGTGCGCTGCTCCAATGCATTACAGACTAGTGGCTCGTCAGAACGCAAAACGGAACGTAGCGTTTGGTTGCGCTACACCGCTACTTAGCTGGAAAAAAGTAGTTACCTACAGGTAACGATACAATGTTTTTAAAAGTAGCGTCGCTTTACGTAAAGCTATGAAAAATGTAGTGGGGAAAATAGGTAGCGTCACTACAATGAAATCAATTTAAGCCAGCACAAACAAAACCCCCAGTATTTAAACTTTTTTCAAGTTGGGTTTTTTACAATGTACTTGTAGCTAGCTACTCCCCAACACTGCTATTTATTAAAGTCACGATAGTGAGAATGTAAGTCATATATTTAAACATTTAGTGGCATTGCTTTTTAGGATATTTATTTTCCTTTCTGAGACAGAATGGCCTTTGCACAAAAGAGGGATGCCTCTGTAGTTCATCACAGGATGCTGTTAAATCTGCACGAAGACACTGAGGGGAATTAATGAGAACTCCAAATAAACATAGAGGGGTTCAGGATGTTGGGTGAATGTGTGTAAGGTGTGGTGTGTGTGTGTCAGAGGCTGTAGAAGGACAGAGTGCCGACAGGGGGAAGGGTCAGATACACTCCGACTCTATTAGAGGATGAAGGGCGAGGAATGTCAGTGCTCTTATTATTGTGCCAAGCAGTATAAATTGTATCACAACAGTAAACACTCCATGACTTTTCACTGAGTCCAAACCGACAGTCGCTCCCACCTTTCCTGTTGATTCCTTTATATGTCACGGCTATATGACCCCAGCCTTTCAAATCAGCCTCCCAGTAACAGCGTCCAGTCAGACTCTCTCCACACAGAACCTGCTCATAGTTCTCAAATCTCTCTGGATGATCAGGATACGGCTGATAATCTTTCACACATGTTATTTTTCTGTTCCCTTCAGAAAGGATGAGTTGAGTGTGCACTGTGTTTGGATCCAGTGTGAGATGGACCGCATCCTGACACAGAAAGGGACTGATTAGAGCTCGAATTAATCATTAAATAGAATTAGGTGTTTGTGAGAAATTACATTTCTTCAGTCATGGTCTGATCCGGAGATCTCCCCATGAGGTCAAACGAACAGAGAAAAAATAAATTAATAATAAAAAAAAAAAATGTTATGTCAATGGACTGCTAACTATGCCTTAAAAAAACCAGATCAGAAGAAATGGACAGCACCTTAGTTAAATATATGAGTGTCACAGCAAGGGTCTGAATACTTAGGACCATGTAATATTTAAGTTTTTCTTTTTTAATAAACCTGCAAAAATGTCAACAATTCTGTGTTGTTCTGTCAATATGGGTTGCTGTGTGTACATTAATGAGGGAAAAATTTTTTTTAAATTATTTTAGCAAATGGCTGCAAGATAACAAAGAGTGAAAAATTTAAAGGAGTCTGAATACTTTCTGTACCCACTGGATATTAATGGCAGAATGAAAACAAAGTGTGAATAGAGTATACTGTGATGTGTTGATAGGATTGAAAAACCATCTTAGCATTATGCTGTTTTATTGTTAGTACTTGCCGTTGTGTAACATATTATCCCATTAATCAAATGGAAAAATAAAAATTGGTAATTTTGGATATAATTGTAATTATAAACCATGCTATTAATAAAAATCCATTCTTGATTATTGCTAAGGTGTCATACTAGTTTTACGCTACCATATAATGATATTCAGTGAATCTTATCTTAAGTGAGCTTTATGTACACTGCTGTAAAAAAAAAAAATTATGGGAGCCAAAAACCAAACATGTTCTTAAAAGATGTGTCAGCATTGCTCCACATACTTGAGTATCTGCAGTTTATAGTTTGGATCCTCCAGTTTGTGTTTGAGCAGCTGGACTCCTGATGGTCCTGGGTGATTGTAGCTCAGATCCAGCTCTCTCAGGTGTGAGGGGTTTGAACTCAGAGCTGAAGACAAATAACCACAACCTTCCTCCGTCACCATGCAGCCAGACAACCTACAGACACACACACACACAATCAGATAATTTACAGACACACAGTCAGATCATCTACAGACACACACAGTCAGATCATCTACAGACACACAGTCAAGCTCACCACAGAACCAACCCACACAGTCAGATCCCCCCCACATCTTTTGGAACTGAACACACACAGTCAGATTCATCAGGGGACACACCACAATAGGATCATCTACAGAATACCCACACAGATCATCTACAGGACACCCACAGTCGATAAAACAAAGACACACAGTCCGGATCATCTACAGGACCACAAACACAGTCAGTATCTACAGGACACCACACAGTTCAGATCATCTTCAGACACAGAGTCATATTCAATCTTACCACCAATCAGGATCATCTACAGACCACAACAGGGTAAAGATTCATCTACAGGCACACAGTAAGATCATCTACATAACACACACACACACACACACCGTCAGATCATCTACACACACAGTCAGATCATCTACAGACACACACATCAACTACAGACACAGTCAGATCATCTACAAACACACCACACACACAACAGTCAGATTCATATACAACAAGCAGATTCATCTCCAGACACCACACAGTAGATTCTCTACCAGACAACAACCAAAGTCGATCAATATTCAGCACAAGAGTCAGGATATCTACACACACAATCAGACATCTCAGACCCAACAAGTCAGCGCATCTACAGGACACAAGCAGATCATCTACATTTACCCACACCACACACACACACACACCAGGTCAGAGTCATCTTACACAAAACAATCAGATTTAATTACAGGACCCACACACAGTTCAGATCACTACACACACACAGTTACGATGCTTCAACACACACCACACACACACACAACCACACAGTCAGATCATCTACCACACACAGTTCAGATCATCTACAGACCACACACAGTCAGATTTAATTACAGGACCACACACAGTCAAGTCATCTATAGACACACACCAGTCAGAATAATCCTACAGGGACACCCAGATCAGATCATCTACCAGACACACCAGTAAGATTCATCTTACAGAACAAACCACTCAGTCAGATCATCTACAGGACCACACACAGGGACAAGATCAAACCACAGGGACACACACAAATAAAGATCATTCTACAGACCACACACAGACAGATAATTTCTAAGACACACTCAGGTCAGGAATCCTCTCCAGGGACACACACATTCAGATATCTCAGTCCACCCACAGACAGATCAACCACAGGGCACCCACAGTAGAATCATATATATACACAAAAACAAAATTATGAGGACACCTGTTCATTATTCCTTAATCTTAATTTACCTCAGTATGTTGAGTTGACAGTTTGGACTCTTCAGTCCAGCACAGAGGTGCTCCACTCTTGAATCCTGCAGGTCATTGTTACTCAGATCCAACTCTCTCAGGACACAGTTTGAGGATTGAAGAACTGATGACAAACTCTCACAACACTGAATAAGGAGATTACAGCCAGCAAGACTGAAATACAAAAAAAAAAAAAAAAAATGTGAGTTGTAAAATCTGCAATTAGTGGAAAATACCATGAATTGAAATTTAAAAAACAATTGTTAAAGTAAAAAATGTCAATTAAGTCTCTCCAATGAGGGAATTAACAAAAAAGAAAACACTCACAGGGCTTTTCTGCAGTTGATCACAGCTGGTATCAGTCGTCTTCTTCCCTCATCTGATGTGTTGTATTTCTTTGGGTCCATCTCATCCAGCGGCTCCTCTGACATCTGTAGCATGTAGGAGATTGTTGAGCAGTGAGCAGGAGAGGGTTTCTCTGAGTGTTTGTCTGATTTCACAAATTCCTGAATCTCTCTGGACAGAGTCTGATCTTTCACTTCCAGCAGACAGAGGAACAGATTGATGGATCTTTCAGTGGAGAGTCCATGTCCATCTCTGATCTTCTCTTTAATGTACTGTGTGGTTATCCTGATGCTCTCTGAGCTGTTCTCTGCGTGTGTCAGTAGATCCTGTAAGAGTCTCTGATTAGACTCCAGTGAGACGCCCAGAAGGAACCGCAGGAACAGATCCAGGTGTCCATTCTCACTCTCAAGGGCTTTATCTACTGCCCCTTTAAGTAAATTTTGTATTGAAGCAAAATTCTTTAGTCCCTCCATAGTTGTTTTCACATAGTAATAAAACACATGGAAAGCAGCGAGAAACTCCTGAACGCTCAGATGAATGAAGCTGTAGACTTTCCTCTGATGAATCACAGATTCCTTCTTAAAAATCTCAGTGCAAATCCCAGAATACACTGAGGCGTCAATGACATCTATGTCGCACTCTTTCAGATCCCCCTCATAGAACATGATATTGCCTTTCTTCAGCTGTTTGAAAGCCAGTTCAGCAAGTTTAACGATCACTTCTCTGTTGGACTGCAGGAGTTTATCTGGATCTTTCTCTTCATACTTCTGGTTCCTCATGTTGATCTGAATCAGCAGGAAGTGGATGTACATTTCAGTCAGAGTTTGAGGGATTTCTGCACTCAGATCTTCTTCCAGGAGCTTCTGAAGCACAGTGGATGAGATCCAGCAGAAGACGGGGATGTGGCACATGATGTGGAGGCTTCTTGCTCTTCTGATGTGTGAGATGATTCTGCTGGCTTGATGCTCATTGCTGATTCTCTTCCTGAAATATTACTCCTTCTGAGGCTCATTGAATCCCTGGATTTCTGTCAGACGGTTGATGTATTTGGATGGGATCTGATTGGCTGCTGCTGGTCTGGAGGTGATCCATATGAGAGCAGAGGGAAGCAGCTCTCCTCCGATGAGGTTTGACATCAACACACCCACTGATGAAAACTCATTCACATCACAAACTTTCTCAATGTCTGAAAACATCAGTGTAATTCTGCTTTCATCCAGACCATCAAAAATGAACACAACTTTACACTCCTCATAAACCTTTGAGTCCAGATCTTGAAGTTCAGGAAGAAAGTCAAGCAGAATTTTGTGAATACTGTACTGATCATCTTTAATCAAGTTCAGCTCTCGAAATGTAAGCACAAACATGAAATCTACATCAAGATTGGCTTTTCCCTCGGCCCAGTCCAAAATGAACTTCTGCACAGAGACGGTTTTTCCAATTCCAGCGATGCCTTTAGTAAGAACACTCTTGATTTTCTCTCTTCTCCTGCAGGATCCTTGGTTCAGCTGAGGGCTTAAATTCTGTCATTGCAGGAGGATTGGAGGGTTTGTTGAGTGTTGTTCTGGTGTTTTCTCAATCTGTAAAACCTCATTTTTCTTCATTCACGCATTCCTCTCTCCCTCTATGATTGTACAGATGTGTGGTAGATCCTGGTCAGGAAGGTTCAGATTCTGTGGAGTTGGTTACCCAAATAATCTCATATACTTTGTTTGTCATTGCGGGGTTTATTTGGCTGGTCGTTGACTCTTCAGGGGCTCAGTACGCCAGTGTGTTTTGTCGATGGACATGATTCAGTTGTTTGTCCCTGCATGAATGGGGGTGGGGACAGTGGGAGAGTGTAGAAAAAACGGCACAGATCTGAATGGGCTCAGTTATATCTTCACCTTAACTAAAATAATTTTTTTTTTTAAAAAAACCACAAATTGGTAGCTAGTAAGAAGGACCATTAATACCATGAAAAATATTATTGATTACAGAGAGGAATTTTGCACCCTTCTTCATGTTGTGCATATGTTGCATATTTTATTTAGTGATATTTCTTTTTTTCACATTTTATTATTTTATTTATTAATTTACTTTTTTTTTCATCTGAGATGCACTACAATAAATTAGCAAATAATGTTTATACTTACAGAGGGTCAGAGGTCACCGGTTCATCACTAAGGTTTTGGGGGTGCTCCATGGATTTGTTACTCTTCACAGACACACAGCTGGATCCTGGAGACTCGGATCTCTGTGTCTTCCTCCTGGTGATAATGATAAAAAAAAATCTTAATTTAGTGCACTAGCGATATTGTATACAACTTGAGTGCAACATACTGTAGATGTACACTTATATCTAGTAATTAAGCAGAAGCTTTTCATCCAAACAATTTACAAATAAGGAGTCAAGTGCTCACAGAATGGTCTTTAGGTGCTTCTTGAAATGGACTTAGCTATCTGGGAAGATCATTCAACTAATGAGGATCAGCATGGGCATTACTAGGCCATCTTTAGTCCCCCCAAAATTTCTACTCAGCCCCCCTAAAAATTATGCGATTAGCTCCATAAACTGTGCACAAATTCGTGATCGCCTCAGTCCCCTTTTAATTTCATATGAAAAAGGCGGCAGACTTCGATCGGCTCCTCCACGTCTTTAAGCACCTTCTTCAATCCGCAGACCGCAGCGGCGCAGAGCAAGAAACAGAGGACGAGGTGTGTGTTTATTGATAGATTGTTATAATATCTGCATCTGTGCAGTTCTTTGTCACAAATACAGTTTACAAAATGGCAATCGGTTTCCCATCTACTGTAAAGTTTTCGCTGCGTTCACCCCTCATCACACCACAGCTGTTTTCTCCAGCGAAAATGTAACGCTAGCCCTTAACACGTATGAACGTATACTCTATAAGTACTTTCAAATATAAAACATATTAACAGTGGCATGTCATTAGTTACATTACAGTCATGGCGCCAGAAATGATTAACGGATGTTGTCACTGTATGGATTAAAAGGGGACGGCACAGTTACTGAGCATAGAAAGGAGGTTTGTTTAACAAAAGGCAATCAGTACAATTTGGTTTTGTTACAGTAAACAGTTTGTGTGTGTGTGAGAGAGTGTTTGTTTGTGTGTGTGTGTGTGTATGTGCGTGTGGTGTGTGTGTGTGTGTGTGTGTTGTGGTGGGGTGGTGTGTGATGGTGTGTGGGTGTGTGTTGGTGTGTGGATGCCATGGATTTCACCAGTATCACCAAAAAAAACAAACACTGGGATGGTGACTTGAACCTGCAGGGAAACTGGCAGCTCCCCCTCGATGATCTGCTGTTTCTCACTCAGTTTCAAAGAATACTGCCCACTCAGTGAGGACTTGCCAATTTTCCAGATTTAAAGCAGATTTAACAAGTTCTTCCTACCAGACCTAACCTTTCTATCTGGTTTCCTACAACTCAGGTTCCTCATTGTTTGCATCATACTACAGATCAGATCACTGAAACATTGCCAATATCCGGAAAGCTGTCATGGATTACAAGGGGAATGTACATCGCCCACAACCCACACAGGGCATAGTGGGACTGCTAGTAAGTGAAAAGAATATTCAACACCCTTTACCCTTTTAGTAAGGAAATATTCCAAACATTCTTCTGTAAAATCATCCATGTTTCCCAGCAAACAAGCCTGCACTGGCCCTTTACGGGCCCACTTAGGGCTTTGCCCGCAACAGGGACCCTGATAATTTGCTCATTGGCAAAATGTTGGCTCCTTAGCACTGGCCGTGCACGGGTAGCCCTCACTTAGCCTCCAGGAAGCCTTAGCTCTGTTTTATTGAAAATATTAAAGTTTGAAGTCACCGTTATGGAGGTAAGTGCTTGCTTTAGTTGGGCCCCTGACTTCTTAACTTTAATGTTTTTCTGGCTGCTATAACTGTGTGTTTCTGAAGCACATTTGTTATAGCAAAAGTTGCAAGAAGAAAAACTGATCTGATGATTTAGTCATCACGTAGTGTCCTGTTTCTCTGATCTCACCCAGAGTTTGATAGTTGAAGACATTATTTAGATTTGGTTATTTCACAACATATCAGCCCTAGAAAACCAACTGCATGAAATTTTGTCCTGCTTTAATAATTTGAATGATTTTATTTCACAATTAAATTGTTTTAATTCATTACGCAGAAATTATTTGGATAGGATCATGTAGACTTACACAGATATCAAGATTCAGTGTATGAACCTCAACAATGGTGACGGTGAACAAAATATTCAGATCAACTATGAACATCAGAAAACAAGCTTTTCGTTGATTGTCACCATTGTTGAGGTTTATGTGCTGAATCTTGATATCTGTGTGAGTCTACATGATCCAGTCCAAATACTTTCTGCACAATGAATTAAAAACATTCAAAATATTAAAGCAGGACAAAATGTCATGCAGTGGTGATTGTTTTAGAGATCAGATAATCTGGACACTACATGATGATTGAATCACCAATAAGTAACAAACCAAATCACCATTGATTCAGTTTGTGTTTAACCAACTTTCACTATAAGAATTGTGCCTTCAGAAAACAATCACAGGTAAATAGTGAAGGTTCCCTAGAAGAGCTCAACTAAAGCAAGCGCTTACCTCCATAATGGTGACTTAAAACTTTATTATTTTCAATAAAACAGCACTAAGGCTTCCTGGAGAATGAGTGAGGGCTGACGTTGCAGGGCCAGTGCTAAGGGCCCAACATTTTGTCAATGAGCAAATTCTCAGGGGCCCTGTGCTGGCAGCCCGTAAAGGCCTAGTGCAGGCTTGTTTGCAGGGTCAGTATTGCAGTAGTAACTCTGAAATATTTTTCAACATTGGCTGCTAATACAACAGATGTGTTGTGAGTTAATCGGAGGTGTAGAGAGGGGTTCATTTTGGAGGTTGCATGGCACCTTTGGACTCTGGTATGGAGGAAGATGTGATGACAAAGGTCATTTAAATATCAAAACCACTCCTAAAAATTACAATTTTCAGGAGATAGGTTACCAGGGTACGAATCACTTGGGGTTTTAATATTAGCAAGCTGAGGGGACACGCACACAGGCGGTTTGCTAAAGCGAGCTTCAACAACTTGGGGATGCTCAGAAGCGGGGTTAAATGGCTTAGCAAAAGTACTTGTGCTTTGTCCTCTATTTAGGCAGCCTTTCCATTACATGGCGGGCGCTTGTTATTTATCAACCCAGAACAAGGGCCAGGAATGCTTAATTGTGAAGGGAACCTGTTGCTGACACGGGTCCTGATTTTGTTCATGGATTTAAACTTCATATATTAATATGTTGTTCCCTGTAAAATAATATTTTTTAAGTGGAATTAAATACAATTGTCAAGTGTGTGTGTGTGTGTTGTGTGTTGTTTGGGTGTCAGGGCAGAAAGGGAATTGTTTTGGCTATTCTAACTCCAAAGTGATACCCATATTAACTTATGCAATACAGTGGAATACTGCAATGTGTTTAGTATTCCACCCTAACCTATTAGTCAAACATTATTTTGTTTTGTTATTTTATATTATTAATCCCTTTTATTTATTTACCCTCATGGGGGGCTGGAGACCCCCTAAAATGAAAATCATAGAATAGCCCATGAGGAATCCATGTGAGAGTGCCTGTGTTCAGGAAAGTATTCTGTGCCTCTTCTGGAATAGTACCAATGGAGACACCTCTCACTCGCTCACCTCACTTCATGCTGGAAAATAGCTAGACTCTTACTTGGGGTCAGAGGTCACTGTTGCATCACTGAAGGCAGAATGCAGATTATTTATGGGTTGATTGCAGCTTGATTCAGGAGATGGAGAACTCGTTGTAGAGTCCTGATCTTCACTCTTTTCACAGACACTCATTTTGGAGTCACTGTTCTCCAACTGTCATGTGGAAACTGAGTTAATTGTTTTCTTTATTTTTCTGTAGTACAATGATACAGTACAGCTACAAAGTACAATATTAATCTGGATGGCATTGGCAATCAAATTACTTCCACCAAAATTATATATATAATATATATAATTAGAGATAATTATTATAATATCTTAGAGATATATATATATATATTGATTTATATTAAGGTATTTGATGTATTTAGTTCTTTACTATATAAATACTTCTAGTAGAACTCATGAAAAAAAACAAACAAACAAAAAAACTTTTTTATGCTGAAATGGTTGTTTGTTTTGGGGATCAGGGTTCATTTTAACATCATGAAATGTCTTATTTCACAATAGTTTATGTTAACCATCTAAAACACATTATAATTGTTTTTTACTCAAACAAATAGAAACATACAGACAGGACTTTTGAGCTTAATTTCTCTGGCTGTCTACAATCCCCAAAAACGTGCATCTCTGATAGAGGAACTGCAATCACCCCAAAATAAACACATAAATGTTGAAGGTGAAGACATTTTATAGTATTGAAACTTTTGACATCAAAATTTATGTATTTATTTTCAATATTGACTTAATATGTATTAATGTATCCAGCTTGATGTCAGCTTTTATGTAAACAGTATTCAGAAATGGGCAGTATTTAAATTAAATATATTTAATATATGTATTTGATTACTTTTGAGTATTTTGTCATTTGTATTTTGCTGGACATCTGGTATGATTTAGAACTATTTTTCTGACAATTGGTATTAGAGCTAAAGTTCAGTGCAATACAAGTTACACTCAATATGTATAACTGCAGATGCATTAATAATTCACTTTAAACATCCTGAGTTGTTATACTCGTGTACATTTATTTACCATTTTTGTTGCACTTTTAATATTTGCTTCAGCAGTGTATGAATCGAGGTAGGCTACTGGAAATATGGAAACATGAAATGATGTATTAGGCCCCAAAATGTGATCATGTGGTTTACATGCGGTGTCGTCTTTAGTAATTCTAATGGATTAATATTAACGTGGTCATTTGGATGCCGTATTCAGCATTAATTGTGTACAGTGTCTAGTACATGCACTATGTACACAGAAGTTTTTGTAAAGGCGCGTCAAGAGTGCATCATTTACTCGCGTTTGAGCAACAAATCAACAAACATATCGTTAATATTGTTTATAATATGATCATTGTACTATATGTGCAATGACTCTTCTGTTCACTGTTAGTGAAATATCTTTACAATCATAATAATTTACTTTCAAACTTCTATTTTGTTGAAGCTGATCAAGAAATATTCGTATATAAAACAATTAGCCTATATACAAGGACTCCATTCAACATTTGTAATTATGTTGTAGGATATGTAACAAAAATCTGAGGATATCAAAATCAAATCTCAATAGTAGCCTAATTTACTTAAGCACTGTAATTGTCAAACAGCAGCTCATTTTACATGAAAAGCCATGAAGAATAAATTCTTAACTTACCACAAATTATGATGTCTTTTATATACTCCTTGTTAACAGGTTTAGAGCCACGAAATGGCGTCTGAATTTTGTGAATTCGTTTTAAAAACCCATGTGAGGTGTTGCATTAGGTTACTTTAAATGCACTCCTGTGAAAAACAAAAACTTAATCCTCCAGTGGCGCAGAGCGGCATCACATCATGACTGCTGTGCTCACATGCAGTGTGTGTGTGTGTGTGTGAGTGTGTGTGTGTGAGAGTGAGTGTGTGTGTGTGTGTGTGTGTGTCTTACCTTGCAGTGATGTAGTGCATCCTAAATGTTGTATAAACTCTGTGTTCTTCATGTGTGTCAGTCGTCTCTCACTCTCGGCTCACAGAGGTCAGATGATCAGACAAAACAGGCACAGGCTCCAGCCGTGTCCCAGAGAGATGACTGTCCTGGACACACAAACTCACAGAGATCCCCGTCCATCAGCAGAGACCCCAGCAACATCCATTCATGACATGACAGAGGAACCAACGAAGATGAAGAATGCAAACAGACTGAGAGATGAGAAGAGAAATCAGGAAGACATGGAGAAGAGCAGACAGTGTGTGAGTGTGACGTCTGTCTGAACACATGCTTCAATCACACACTAAATCACTGCTTCAGCTCAATGTTTTATCAACTAAATAAAGACCTTAATCTGGATCTCTCAGTCCTGACTCTGAAATATAAAGATGTAACATGATAGATATTGAACATGTATAAAGATGTATTGAAGAAAACCAGTAGCCCAGTATTAAACTGTGCAGATGTCACAATAAAAAAAAAAGACTTTTTCACCTGATCTGATGCTTAAGTTACTTTCACTTGCAACCTCATGAACATCAGCTTAATGTTCAATTTAGATGTTACTACATGAAGCACATTTTAGGTTACCTGACAAAATGTTTTGACAAAACCAATCCAAAACACAGGCAAAAATAAATGCAAATCAGAAACAGTAACATAAAACACTAGGTAGCAACACTCTGAATTACAGCTTTAGCTAACATAATTTGTTACATGAAAAAGTAAATCATGAAAAAAAAGAAAACTGCAATAAAACACATTCTGAAATATATAATATCAGTATTAAAATCGTGATATCATGAATCATGATAAAAGGTGATTTTAACTGTATGATATTGAACAGAGAGAAAACACATTGACCAACATGTCCTGACAGTCCAGCAGAATGAAAGATCCCCACTCTTTTAAAACAAAAAAAATAAAGGGGCTTCACGATGCCACAGAGGAACCTTTTTGTCTAAATGGTTCCATAAAGAACCTTTAACATCTGAAGAACCTTTCTGTTTCACAAAAGCATCTTTGTGGCGAAAGAAGGTTCTTCAGATTACAAAAAGGTAAGAAAGAAATGGTTCTTTAAAGAACATTTGACTGAATGCTTCTTTCTGGAACCAAAAATGGTTCTTCTATGACATCGCCGTGAAGAACCTTTTGAAGCACCTTTATTTTTAAGAGTGTACGTGGATCCTCTGAAACAGTGACGACATCTGCTGTAGCTTTTATACGATCACACCAAATGAAGAAGAGACCGAGGTGTTTATACAAGGGGGGGGACCATACCTTTGATTCTGATTATTAAAATACAGATGAAAGAAGAGTTTTGAGAGCTCAGATATAACCTACACCCATCTAATTATGGTTTGCCAAATGAAGAAGCGCCAAACACAAGAAAAAAAGGGGGGACAAGCAATCACAAAAATGCACCTATACCTCTAGTTGTTAAAATATAAGGTTATTACACAGATATAAACCCTTTTATGATAATTCTACTAAATATAACCGTATGACATTCAATATCAGTTTTAATTACAAATTGTACAGAAAAACTGACCAATACATTTTATTGGCAACTTTGTTGGAAGTTGCCCTTCATTGCTCATTAAAGAGCAGGTCATATGGTATTTTAAAGTGTCCTAATATTGTGTTGGAAGTTCCCTATACAGAATTTAAAATGCATCTAAGTCAGAAAAAACACTGTAATTTCCAGAATATAATCATTAGAGTCCATTTGCCCCCCCCCCCAATGATTCAAAAAACGAGTCACAGTGTTGCCAACTCATTTTCAGGGGAGTTTGCTAAAGGAAGGTTGATTTGTTGCTAAAAGTTGCTAAAGGCTTTCTTGGGATAAGGTATGGACTTTAAGAGAAAAAAGTTGAAAGCAAAGACTGATACATACTCAGGTCTGATGGATCTTTTGATTTGTGCCATTTTCTCTCTGCTGCCCTCAGTTTGGTCTGATGCTCACGCAGAACATCGGATAACCAGGGGTTAGAGGAGGAGAGAGGACAAATATCGTCTAGACAAGAGGTTAAAGTAGAGCATAAAGTGTCATTTGCTGCATTCACATCCAGAGATGAAAAATGGGTAGGTGAGGAAAGAGAGGAGGATAATACAGAGGAAAGATGGGAGGGGGAAAGGGAGCGTTGGTTTCGTCTAAAAGTAACCGGTATGGGGTTTGGTGGCACACAGGTAGCAAAATGTAGTGTAAATGTAATGAAGAATTGGTCAGAGATATGTAGGGGTTCTACCAAAATGTCTGAAATACAATTACATGTGTAAATTAAGTCAAGATGGTTGCCTGATTTGTGCGTGCTTGTAGTGGTAAGTCATTTGAGATCAAATGAAACAAGGAGTGAATGGAAGTCTGTATCATAAGGCTTGTCCAGATTAATGTTGAAAGGCGCCAACGGACCTAAAAAAGTGGGACTGCCATCCTCAGGGAATGAGGACAGCAGCCCATCCAGCTCCTCTAAGAATGTGCCCAGTTGCCCAGGAGGGGGATAAATTACCACAACCTGGAGTTTTATAGGAGCTGTTACAGTAAATCGCATAAGATTCAAAAGGTTTTTAAATTGCATAGGGGGAGCAGTGGGTGAGTATGTCCAAGTGTTGAAATGAGGCAGACGGTGCCACCACCCCGGCCAACTGACGGGAGTGTGAGAGAAAGTAAATTGTTACATAGAGCAGTGGGGTTGTTGGAGTATTCCTGGACGACATCCAGGTTCTCCAGTCACACCAAGATGTGAGTGTTGGATTGTAAAGAAAAAAAGCAGAAAATGAAGTTCTGGCTTTGTTGACAGCGGACTGAACAATGCCCGAGAACCCCCAAGAGGGGAAAGAGGAGAGTTGGCCGTAGAGGATGTAGAGATATATAACAATCACAAAATAATTAGGCAGCTGTTTCATCAACAAGACCACAAAATGAGCACGTTTCATCAATATCAAGATATTTACAGATGGATGAATTGAACCTGTTGCTCTTATCTTTTGCTTTTACGCTGTTGGGCTTGTTTATAATGTTGTTGGTCACATGATAATGTCAACATGGCGGATGCTGTCCGGATCACATTCATACTTAACACATTTAGGCTATAGAGTGCATACTCTTTTAGCGCTTGTTAAGTAAGTATTTAAGTACCTGCTCAGAGAGTATGCGGCTTTGGACGCAGGTGATGTGTTTACCCTCTGATATGTTACACAAGCACTTCTAGTGCTCTCTGTCTTGTTCACCTTAATCACTTTCACCTTCTTTTATCCATTCTAAAGGACTCCATTTCCCTCAACGAAGGCTGCATCTGAAATCACATACTCTCTGAGCAGGTACATAATTTCAATAAGAACTTACTTAACAAGCACTAAAACAGTACATACCGTATAGCCTAAATGCGTGAAGTATTTCCCAGATGAATCAGCAAGGAAAGAAGAAACACAGAAACACAGAAAGGGGCAGAAAGTGAAAGGTATGATCTAGGAACACTGCAGACAGACCCAAAGCAGGTGAAGCTTCAGAAGTATCCCTTTACCCAATTAAGAACACATTAGAGAGCTTTTAATAAGAACTGGCTAGATGAATTTCAATGGCTTGAGTACTCATTATCCAGAAATTCTGCATGCTGCTTTTCTTGTCGTCTCTTTGGGAAGCATCATTTTCGAAACAGCAAAGACACATTAACAAGTGCAGGATTCTCCAACTGGAAAAGGGCTTTAGAATCATTCAGAGAGCATGAACAAAGTAGTCTTCACAACCGCCAAACACATGGAGATATTACAGAACAGCTTCTTAGTGCCAGTGTAGGAGAAATAACTGCGAGACGTGAATACCTCCATGCTCTGACTGGTATATCTTTGTAGAATAAAAGTATGTCAGTGCAATGCTTAGTGTTTCCTTCTTAACATCCTTATTTTACCAGGACTAGAGTGTGGCCAGTAAGCTTGATGGAAAAGAAAAGTGAGAGACAGAGACAGAGACAAGGTGTGATATAGACAAAGCATCAGCAGAATAGTATATAAAAAAGAAATGGACTGATGTTTCTGCTATCGATGGCTGCAGCAGTGCACATGTTGAACTCTGCTGTTACATTTGTCTGTTAATCTAACATCTTGGAATGTCTGGTGTTCTCTTTGGCATGCATTATTGCATTTTTTATGATGAGTATGATCATTTGTAAGCAGCTTCATAATTAGACAAGCAATAACAGCTTCATGGGGTCGCTATTGTAGATTTTAAACCTGTTCTGTATTAAGAATGATTGTGGATTAATGTTTGCAGTTTAACTCAGTGTCACGTTGTGACTTTTTTATTTTAATAAGCTAGAAATATTTACCTCATTTAAAATTAATCCACTTATTCAGATGTACTTTTGAACATATTTTATTTATTTATACGAACCCCGCCCCCGGTAGGCTTATAGCTTAATTTATTTATTACATTGAATAAAGCTATATTACCCGTTTATTGTAAAAAACAAAATAAATTCTCTATATATATATATATGATATATAAATAACGTTGTTATATTTTAAGCCGTTCATCGTTAAATGTTAATATTAGCATTCTGCTAATAAACAATGTATTTAAAAATATGCTTTGACAGCGCCTTCTGTTTTTGCTGTATGCATGTTATTATGTATAATTCTCTGTTGATGCACAGTTTCTTTGCTCTGCAGTGAGATCTGATGTTTACTGTATTTCTGCTGAAATGCAAACTGAAAGTATCTTCACAGAAAACCCCGCCCATCCCTCATGTGACGTCACATTTCCTCATTAGGAGGGGGGGGGGAGGGGGGGAGGTATAACGTGGTTGGAACACGGAAGTTTTGCTTGAAGTTCATTGAGTTTGTTTGTCAGCAGTTGCTGTCTTTTGTCCTCTCAAACTCACAGTTTGATCTTTGGATGATGAAAGTATTCATTATTATAGTATCGGTAAGAGAAACAGTGTTCTTCTGGTTTAGATGTTTATTGGATGGTGAAGCATGTGCGGTGTGTTTACGTGAGATACATTATCAACACTTATTTAAAATCATCGAGCATTTAATGCATCATATCATCTGTGTTGTTACTCTGTTTTCATGTAAACTGTGAAATCATGTTTGATCATCTGCAGTTTTAAATGAACATATGTCAGCTTGGCATTAATAGAATAAAAGTCCCTTGCAACTTTACAATCTGAAAGCATGCAAGGCAAAACTCGTTTGATCATTAAATATGCACACATTTGTAAGAATAATAGTTGTCCAAGGCACTGGAATCTTATTCAAAAAGTTTTAAAAAGCCTTTATTTCATCATGGCTATAAGTTTTAAAAACAGGTGACAAGTGCACAGCTAGGCGTTGTGGCTATTTTGCCTTCATCAGGGTGTGAGTAACAAACACAATCTGAGTTCATTTTGAGCAGCAATTAATTAGTCAAATAACAATTCTACACAGGACAATACTATAATACTTATTACAGTAAGTATAATACTTGTAGCCATGATGAAATAAAGGCTTTTTAAAACTTTTTGAATAAGATTCGAGTGCCTTGGACTACTATTATTCTTACGAGTTGAATCATCCCTTGCACCCAAAGAGCAACCCTATACCCCTACACCTCTTTTGCATTCTTTATTTCGAGGAATTAAGGATGTTGATGCACATATTTGTATTTGTTTATGCTTTTATTTTGTAATCAACTACTAATTGTCAGATATATATATTAACATATTTAATATGTAATTAACTTTTTATTTTATTAATTACATATACAAAAAATGTACAATTAAACACTAAAAATGTCAATAATGTGTAAAATACATTTTACTTTTAGATAAAGATTGTTGAGAGTCGCATGTGTTTTGGCATATTTGTGCAAACAAGTACAATTGTCTACAATAACTACATGCACGTGGCTCTTCACTACTTCTAAACATTCTTCCATCGCTTGAGCCATCAATGCAAAATGGTTCATTCAGTTATCAAAATATGTCTGATATGCATGTTTATTAAATAACAATGTTTGACATGGAATTGTTGTAATGTCTGCTAAGTTGGCAATTGGCTTGCCATTGTAATGAAATAGGAATTATAATCTTGCCAATCAGTCAAGTTTGGAATCATATAATTGGAGTTTGCCCAGCACAATCCCTACTGTTTTTGAACAAGGAGGAACATCACAACCCTGAACAGCAGTGCTGTATTTTGAGAAAGTTGTATATTTGTACAGCATATTTATCTGTGTTACATGTAAACTGAACATTCACAGTTGCTTTGTTGTGGAAGAGCAAGAGGGAGTACAATAGAGTGTGTAAAAATGTACAAGCAATGGTGAATTACACATGTAACACATTTCTACAAAAAGTAATGTTCTGTATAAATAAAGACCTGTAATTGTCGGTGAGTTAATTTTGAATGCTAATGAAGCGTCTTTTTCTCCACAGCTCATTGGCAATGCGGTGTGTACCGCGGTTCACATGCATCATGTCTTCGTCTACGGCACACTGAAGAAGGCCAGCCCAACCACTTCGAGATGCTGGATGCTGCCAACGGTCAGGCCAAGTTACTCGCTCGCGCTCGAACCGTAGAGCGATTCCCGCTCGTGATCGCCACCAATAACAACTACCCCTTCCTGCTCAATAAGACTGGGACGGGTCAGCGCGTCCACGGCGAGATCTACTGCATGGACCAGAAGATGCTGGACTTCCTGGACGAGTTTGAAGATGTTCCTAAGTTGTACCAGCGCACCACGGTCCAGCTGGAGGTGCAGGCCGGGGATGGTGAAGGAGAAAACACACTGAAACCTGGAAGCATCGTGGAAGCGCTTATATACAGCACGAATAAATATAAACCTGAGTGGCTCCAGAAACCAACATATGAGAGTTATGATACGTACGGTGATCACGGACTGCAATATCATGAGGACACAAACCCTGAGTAATGACTGTACAGATGCTGCTTACCAGGGTCCAAAGTTAACATTTTACCAACCTGTCAGTGTCACGTCGTTTACGCATTTAGTGCAATGTTTTAGCAAGAACAACGTACCTTGGTCTTTTGTACATTTTATATATAAATTTTACACACACACACACACACATATATAGGTATGTATATATTTTATAGGGCAATGTTAGAGATTGAAATAACAATAATGAGGTTTATTTCAATACTCGATGAGTAGCACTGAAATGTTTGAAAATAAGCCATTAAACTCAATTCACATGCTTTTATTTTATTTAATAAAATATAAGGCACTCCGCATAATCGGTCATAATTGTTTGCATAACCAGGGCAGATGTTATCGTTGTAAGGGCCTTTAATCAGGCTCTGATATCTATATTTCGCAATAATATTGTGGGCATCCCAAATAGAAATATATATATACTGTATATATGCAAGACATAGTGCAGCAAAATGTCAAGGGTGCATTTTTTTGCACAAAACACTGGAAAAGCGGTGAATTACGATTAAAAACAACCATTTTATTTCAATACCTAAGTGTTTTTTTTTTTCAGATTATTTTCCTCCATTATGTTTTACTTACAATTAGAATAGGTATATGATCCTGTAAAAGTCGATATGACTTTTGATCTTCGGTCAGTGGTAACTGCCATTTCAAATTAGTAAAATATAAAATGCAGAGTATAGAAATAGTGCTGACAATCTCTTCATTTTAAATAAAATTAAACAGGATATTCTGATTAATCACAATTAACTGCATAGAATATACTCTCGAGGAAGAAACGTCTAAATGCCGCTCACAACAAGCCCAAATAACAATTCATACATACAGTATTGTTGGATGTGGATGTACTTTTAAATAGTAGTATATTTAGAAATACTTTAGCATGTGCAGTATGATAATGCAGCAGTCAATATGTATTATTGGAATAAATATAAACATTTTACTCATTTACTTGTTATAGCACAATATGTAAAATATGAAAAGAGGGGTAAGATCCTACCAGGGGCGCCACTATAGTTTCTGGGCACTCCCCTGATACCGCATATTCTTATTAATAATTTATATATATATTTATAAGTGCCATTCATGAAAATACTAAGCATCTATAATATTTTATTTGGAAGATGTAGTTGATACTTGAACAACCGATGACAGAGAAGCAGAATCCGCGAGATAAAGAGACGCAATTGAGAGTGGGAATTATAACTCATGTCAGGTCATATATAAACAGTAATGTTTTGATAGGCCTTGTGGGCGAGAACATGAAAGGAAACAAAAATGAAATTATTTTGCTGGAAAACCCTTAAAGGGCCAGAAACCCTTTCCGGCCCCCTGTTTCAGGCACTGGTTAGTTCTGCACTACAGTTTTACAAGGGGATATGTTGCAAAAAAAAAAAAAAAAGATTTCAATTGTTCGCTTTCTATTTGGAGTGTTACAGAGCTGATTGGCATAGATAGATCCCTGAATTGCAAATACTAAGTCTCAAACCGTACTGCGTTTGTCGGAAGGAGGGACTTTGTAGAAAAGAAGCGTTTGAGAGAGGCGGGGCATAGAGTACCTACAATAATGTACAGTATTTGAAAAATAATGTGTTTTTTGAAGCATAAAAAAAGACAAAAAGAATAAATCATGGTCAACATATCTGTACATCATGCGCTAATACACAAATAACTGATCTTTAAAAGCTCATTGACCCTTTACCATATAGGTGGCTATGTTTAATGGCAACCTGGCCCTATTTCAGTAACTTCACAGATGTTAACAGAAGTAGGTGCAATCATTAAATTTGCAGTTGTCTTGAATTTTGATTATCATTCATTTTTTGTAGTTCAGTATGTAGCTGTAATAATTAAGCCCAAAACATGTTGTTACTTTTTTCTTTAATTTTTTTTTCTCACTCAAAAACGGCCATTTTAGCTATTCTTTGTTTTTAATACCAGCATTTAACTTATTGAAGACGTTGGTCTGTGCGCAAATAAAATAACGATGTCGGCAAAAATTATATTAAGAATATTATTTTTACTTAAATTTTAATGAATGTTGCAACACCGCTTTTATTTTGTCATGCCTCCACGTGCTGCGTTATTCCAACAGCGGCTGTTTTAGGACTGCCGCTGCGAGGCATTCATCTGCGATCTCCGTCTCCCTAGCAAATAAATCGGGAAGGATGAACTATCGACTCGCTCACGGCCAGAAGAACAAAGCTTTTTACTGCCAGCTGTGTCGGCTCTGCTTCATGGAAACCTGGCTGAACGGAGCCATCCCGACCAGCGCGCTTCATCTAACGGGCTTCCAGCTGTTCAGAGCAGACCGCGTCACCGAGTCGTCGGGGAAAACGAGAGGTGGTGGATTATGTTTTATATCAATGAAGGCTGGTGTACAGATGTGACAGTTTTAAAGAAGATGTGCTGCCCAAATTTGGAAGCTCTCTTCATTAACTGTAATCCTTTTTATTCACCTCGGGAGTTTTCCTTGTTTATTCTGGTGAGTGTGTACATTCCTCCTGATGTGTAGTGAGCGGCGGGCGTTAGAATGTTGGGTCTCGTCAGATCCACAGCACAGAATTCAACGTAATCCGGACTCTTTCATTATCAGTTCTCTGTGATTTTAATAAAGGCTAATCTCACCCGTGAATCGTCGCTAATATAGTAGCAGAACATCACATGCCCCACCGAGAGACGGCAATATACTGGAACTCACGTTCTAGCAAACTGTTTTAAAGGATTCATACCACTCTGTCCCTCCCCCGGCCTCTCCCCCCGGGCGAGCTGCGCTGGGACTCTCCTGATGCACTGTTGTGGTCATTCTCTAACCATGGGGGCCTAGCAGCAGAAACTCATAATCTCTGGCTAAGCCTCTTATTAAACTGTAAAGAGATGGACTGGCTGAAGTCAGATAGTGGATTTAACAGGCCTTGGCTTAGAATTTACTGGTATTGGATGTTTTTGAGGCTGGCAGCTACTGATGTTCGCGATGAACTCACTGACCTGTTATCAATCTTATATCGGTTTCTGTGTAGGACTATGTGTTTCCTCGGCACCAGGACTTATTTAACATTTAAAACAACGCAAACTGTTCAGTGCAAAACTCAAACATGCTTCGCCAGGCCTAAAGAGGGGAGGCCTACAGGAGTGGGATAAAGACTTGTACAAACATGCTGCAAATACACACTAATCGGGAGATGTAAGAGTGCATAATGTTAACTACTCTGAAAGGGCTAAAAAAAAACAGCTTTCACAGAATTGACTCTACATCATTGTGGAAATGTCTGGAGCCATCAACAGCTACAAGACCATCCGCCCAGCACTGAGGCCATCAACAACTGGCTGAGACGGCGGATAGTTTACTGCAGGTTTGAAAAGAATGGTCTGACACCCCACACCCACTACGACTGTCTCACAGCGCAGCCATCAACACCCTCTCCCTCCCTCCCCCCTACTGTTTCTTATCCTGCACTCAAGATCTGTGAAGATGATTTAAGCAAAGTCTTCAGAAAGCAGAAGATAAAGAAAAGCCAATTTCAGACGGTGTCTCTCCAGCCTGCCTCAAAACCTCTGCTGTCCAGCTATCATCCATCTTCACATTGATCTTCAACAGATCCCAGGAGCTGTGTGTAGTCCCCTCCTGCTTCAAATGTTCCACATCACTTCATCCCTTTACCCATAATACGCGAATGCCCAGGACTTAATGATTATAGACCTGTTGCTCTCACGTCTGTGGTCATGAAGTTATTTGAGAGACTGGTGTTGGCCTACTTGACGGACATTACTGGACCTTTGCGGACTCCCCTGCAGTTTGTTTACCGGCAAACTAGGTCTTTGATATGTCAGATCAATATGGGATTGCACTAGAACCATCCTCCACCATCTGGACAACTCAGGGGACTTAGCGAGGATCTTTTTTTGACTTCTAGCTTGCCGCTTCAACCACGCATCATCCTCGACGACAACGCCTCAGAATAAACTCACGCCATGCTCTCTGTACGCGCACGCCCTCATCTGTCATTGGATTCACCACTTCCGGCGCAGATCATACAGCAGCTAGTGAGGCTGAAAAGTCACATTCTAATACTCGCACCATCAGTCACCGGTAGCCGCTGCAGGCTGTGCGTCCTCTCGCCACTGTGCTCTTCTCCTTCTACACCAATGACTGCACTTCTACTGACCCCTCTGTCAAGCTCCTGCAGTTTGCAGACGACACCACACTCATCAACCTCATTCAGGACGGTGACGAGTCTGCTTAAAGACAGGAGGTCGAGCAGCTGGCTGGCAGGTGCAGCCACAACAACCTGGAGTGGCCAACAGAAAAATCACGCCTCAAAAGCTGTGGAGATGGATCGTAGACGGTCTACCCCCACTCACCATCATGGACAGCACTGTGGCTGCAGTGGAGTCATTCAGGTTCCAGGGCACAACCATCTCTCAGGACCTGAAGTGGGACACTCACATTGACTCCATTGTGAAAAAGGCCTGCCACAGGCACAGATGACACAGTTTTACTCTGTTTTAATGCTATTATTGAGTCGGTTCTGTGCTCTTCTAAAACTGTCTGGTTTGGGTCAGCCAGCAAATCAAATATAAGAAGACTGGAACAGACTGTTAGGACAGCTGAAAGGATAACTGGTGTGCACCTGCCCAATCTTCAGGACTCCTGCATCACATACAGATCTCACCGTCTCTCACGCAGCGCCGGACACCACCTGTTGCACATCTTCTCCCGTCCTCAGGCAGGCGCAACAGATCTCTCTCTGTGCACTAGAACATCTAGGCATAAAAACATTTTTCCCCCCTTGCCATCTCCAGCTTAAACAGCTATGAATCATTACCTGTGTTCTATAATTAATTTCCGTAATTCATTCTACATCTTTAATTATTGTCTTTTTCTCAAGTATTATGTAAATACATATGGATATCTCTTATTTATACAGTTCTATATAGAGTAAATAATGCTCAAATCTGTACATAAATCTACTGTTCCAGATTCATGCACATTATTTATTGTTAAGTTTTACTATTTAAATGTTTTTTTTTTCTGTTCTCATGTCAGATGTGTATGTATGTATGTATGCATGTGTGTATGTACCAGGAGAACCTGATAAAAAAAGAAAACACAACAAATTCCTAGTGTGTTTGCGCACACCTGCCAAATAAAGCTAGTTCTGATATGTATCACGTTAGCAATGTGGGTGGGTAGCTGACAAATGTGGTCTTTATTGTATCCACTTTGGGCAGTCTCTAACCCAGTCTCTGAGAAACTAAAGGAATTGCAAAAAGATGGCAACTCTCTCCCTAAAACTCACTTGGACGTGTAGCTACACGATCACAAGTTATGCAAATTCTTGTTAAATGCAAAGAGCTCCGTTGTTACAACCTGCCCCGCTATTGATGGAATGAGATGTAATTTGCTGAAATAAGACCCTTTCTGAGGAGGGCTTTATATCTTATCAGAAAGCAAACCTCGAAACAAAGAAAGAACGGAGTGCAGACTGTACACCAAAACTTTCTTCAAGCAGAATCGTAAGTAGTCACGTTTGTTTTCTACAGTGCTTTATACAATACTGACAGCTAAAAGCAACTTCACAGTAATAAACGTTTTTAAAAAAACAGTTGCAAAGTTATTTGATTTCAGGAATCAAGGATTTTAATTTTGAGAGTTAATTAAGTATACATGCTATATAAGATATGTTTAGCATTATAACGGTAGATTTGAAGTGAAAAAAAGACAATATAAATTAGTTCAAGGCTCTTAAATCCATTAGTTGGAGCAACTTTTTCCTTTTTTATTTTGAGTAATTCACTTAAAAATATGTGTTTATCTTACAAATAATTAAGTATTCTGCTTTTAATGTAGTTTGTTGTTTGACCATAATTTGCAAGGTTGGTCATAACTCGAGAGAAATGTAATCGCAAACTGTTGAGGTTTTTTTCTTTTTTTTTTTTTTTTTTGAACATATAGGCATGCTTTTCAACGAAGCCTCATCCAAAAGCCTATTTTTGAAAAGTGCTCCCTATACATCATCTAAACAAAAAGTCATACATTTTATTTTAAGGGTCAATTTATACATCGAAAGAACAAAATATGAATGGATATATTTTGCTGATGTCTTGTTATAGTCGATCAATCTCACATGCCACTTTACAAGCTTCTTTCCTAGGCTGAAGTAATCCAGACAAACAGTATTTGACACGCTGAGAACATCTAGTGGATTGAAACAGCACTACATTCTCTGCGCTCTGTATTTGGAAGAATTTCACCAGCTTGTCTGTCCTCATCCTGCTGCTAAACAATTACTAAACAATATTCCAGCACACTTTCTAACTGTACCTGACACTTGAACAGAATGACAACACTAATGATAGTGGCATTATTATTTGTTTGGTTGAACAAACTGTGTCATTAAAACCGACCTCAAAGATAGAAGAGAATCAGATAGACCTTTATAAAGTGTTCAAGACAGACCTTATATGAACCCGAACAAATATAAAGGATACCCTTATTTTAAACTTCAAAAGGAAATCAGTGAAATACAGTGATAAGCGGAGTTTCAAGCACACCGGTAAACACTGCTTTAAGAGCACAGTCAAGACTGTTTTGACTATATTTCTCCTAGTGACACAAAATGGACACCAAAAGAGTGATGACTGAGGTGCTTGAGGATCTTGTGGATAAAGAGCTCAAACAATTCATCTGGCAGCTGTGCAATGGGGTCACACCAGACACTGAGCCGATTTCTCGAGCAAAGCTGCAGACTTCTGATCGTGAGGTGGTGGTGGATTGCATTGTAACGCAGTACTCCGATAATGCTGGGAAGATCGCAGTCCAAGCGCTGCGCAACATGAAACAAAACGAGCTTGCAAAGCGCCTTGAATTAAAACTTCAGGAAGGTATCAAATTAGACTGCTTTAAGCTTTCATATTTCTTAAGTATTGTAATGAACAGTCTACCATTTAGCTCCAAGGGAATCAATTTAAAATTTTAAAGGGAACTCCAGGCGCATATAATATGTAATAGGAATTAGGACAGTAATCACAACTGGTTTTTAATGGCTAAAAGAGGCTGATCATTGAGACGGCCAGCGATTCAGTGAACGAGGCGTATGACATCAATTCTGCAATGGACATTTATATACTAAATATAGTGAAAACACTATTAATTATCACATGTAACAAGATCGGCAGTTTAAGACATTAACTTGTGAGCACAAAACACGAGATACTTCTTTTTTCAATATAAATAAGTCTTTATTGGATAAATCTAAGACATATTAACTAATCTAACACATGCATTCACACACAAGTTGCAGAAAGATAGAAAATTAGGAAATAATTAGTTTAAGAGAATGAAAAAGTGAAATCCCAATTTTATAGCAATATGTCCAATTGCATAGACCTAAACAACCATCAATCACTTAAATTTACCCTCGCATTGAGTTCCTCAATGAGTATAAAATATATATTAAATGCACCAGTTCAGCTAGAACCTGGAGATACTTGTCACTGTGATGCGGGTTATCTTTCTTGTCTGGTTGCCGAAAGGGAGTGGGGTTTGCCCCTCCGCCGCTTTTCTGATGGCTGGATGTTCAGTCTTGGTAAGCCAGTGGTGGACGGGCTTGGCTGGCACGGCG
This sequence comes from Sinocyclocheilus anophthalmus, assembly GCA_018155175.1. Lineage (NCBI taxonomy): Eukaryota > Metazoa > Chordata > Actinopteri > Cypriniformes > Cyprinidae > Sinocyclocheilus > Sinocyclocheilus anophthalmus. The sequence continues at coordinate 74,420 of JADLZN010003260.1, forward strand.
GAAGGGACTGTGGTCTGCAGTTGAAGTTTAGACAGCACTCTTTTGGAGATGCGGCGTTAGGCAAACTTAACTCAGAAGAACACGAAACTCTCTACGGAAAATAAAATAAACTAAAGAAAAGAAATATATGTAAAGTTTGATGAGACTAGGTGGTGTTTCTCCTCGTGGTTTTGGAGGAGCTGGCGTGTAAGCTAGAGCACGCTGAAAGATTAAAGAAGCATGATTAAAAAGCATAGCTCAGAGCTATGACTAAAAAGAGGAGAGTAAGAGCAAAGGAGGGGGTTGAAGAAGAGAACCAAGAGCGAAGAGCTAAGAGAGTGATTTGATGGTGTTTCTAGTTTTTAAACCGGGCTGTTTAACACACCCCAAATCGTTGCTTTGACAATTAGATGTCGTCGTTTCTCGGCGGGGTTTTGTATATATCCTCCTCCCGCATTCATAAATCAACTGTTATCTCATTATTCACATGACCTGCGTTTTTCCCGCTCTGGTAAAGTATACATTTTGGACATGATTTCTATAACAAGAATATGATGCATTTGACAAAGATTTGATTGGAAGAAACATTTCAAGCAATAAGATTCAAACACACACATACTAAACGTGAATAGCAATTCTTAAACTATTCAATATTTATTCAAAATACATACACAATAAATAATTAAGACCTGATAAGTCACATGTAGATTACATACATGATATGGAGTTATAGATACAGTATATAGCAATGATTAGTTGCTCGAGTCCTTTTATTGTCATTTAGGTGCATGGAAAGGCAGTTTCCATGCCATTCTGTGAATGAAGGATTACATTTCTGTGAAGACCAGAGATTAAGAGGTCTGTAGGGAATCTCTGAAAGTCTGTTCTTTGTCGTGATGTGGGGGGAAAAGTCAATCCGAAGAGTTTGTGATCACTATCACATGTTTCCCTGTGATGGTCCGCTGTGCATCTCTTTTGACCATTATTCTTGATAACTTGGCCCCAAAATTGACAATCTCCTTGGAATTGTCAATGTGTTCTTTTGTGTTAATGTTGTAAACTGTTCTGTGACAGAGGGGGTTTAGGCTTGCTCAGAGCTGGGGCTAATGCTGCGTGGTCTGGATTTATGACATCCTCTTGTCTTGGCGGGGGCTCTCTGGATTTTTTGTGGCCTAGTAATGTGATTTTTGTTTAATGTTCACATGTTATTGACGTCCAAACTTAGATTGCTGATTCGGTCTATATCGGCCTACAGTATGATATACTAGTTAGCTATATTAATATAGAGAGAGAAGAGAGAGTAATCTTTTTGAATAATAAAGATATAAGTATACATATAATGGTGTTAGATTCTTTGAATTTTTTATTTTTTTTCTAAATGTGAATATACAGTGTCTTCAGTTCAGCAGCCTGTGCAGGAAGACACAAGAAATGCTCCTGAGCCTATGGAGCTGCAGCCCATCCAGGCTGACTGGCACAGACCGCACAGCATTACCGCATGCAGCCAGCAATTTAAGGACAGACTTCTTACACAAGAGAGAAATGATGCAAGTATCTCTGTTTCCTTGAACTTTTGTGAAAATAATACATTCATTGGTCCTGCTTTTGGAAGGCTGCCTTCCTGCAGAGCTAAAATGACTTTAAAGGGTGGTTCACTGTTTTTTTTCTAGGCTTGATTGTGTTTATGGGGTGCAGTCTAACATGTTTTAATGCTTCGTTAAAAAAAAAAAACGCATCATTTTATGCGTTACATATTTTACCTTTATTCCACACCGCTCTGTCCCTTCTCCTATGAATGCGCTGATCATTTCCTGCTTTTATGAGGCCCCGCCCTCAGAAATAGGCGATGGGCTCTGATTGGTTAGCTGGCCAATGTGTTGTGATTGGCTAAACCGCCTCTAGTGCGCGTCTAAGCGTCCCTCCTCTCATCTCACAGCATGTGCTTTCGGGGCGGCGGTTGTATTGTAAACAACTGCATGTTAATATCGCTTATCAGTTTGAGCCTGATTGAGAAGCAGAGGATATTTTTGAAGAGGATCGTGCAGAACCTGTGAAAGCACTGTTTTTAATGGTAGGCCTATGTTTTTTGTTGTGTCATACTTTTAGATACGCTGTTATTTAAATTGCTACTGCTTATGTTAGCTTTTAATATACAGTTTTATCCCGATTAAGGCTTTAATAAAGTACGGCAACTGTACGCGCGTCCATGTTTACTGCTTCTCATAGCTATGTGTAAATAAGTGTATAATTGTAACAGTTCCTTGTTGGAGCTGAGCTGATGAGAGGAGAGAGAGAGAGAGAGAGAGAGAGGAGAGAGAGAGAGAGAGAGGAGAGAGAGAGAGATGCAGAGCGTGTGCAGAGCAGGGCGACACGAGGAACAGTATTAAGAACCGCTGCTTTAGAACATTGATTTTGAATCTTGTGAATCCATTAGAATCGTTAGAAGACAGAATCGCAATTCATATGAATAGATTTGTCCGTGCACATCTGTAGTTTTCTCTTCCTCTTCTTTAAAGCAGTGCAGCATGGCCTCGCCCTCTTTGCTGTCTTTTCCCGAGGGAGGGGTTTATCTGTGTTTGTTACATCACGAACCCGGGAAGTATCCCTACCAGCCGTTTTTATAGGCATTAAACTGCCAGAATTTTAAAAGAGATATCTCCGTTTGCATTGAACTTTCAGCTTCGTAACTTTGCAGATATTGTTTATGCTCAAACAGCAACATTACACACTAACTAACTTTAAAAAAGTGAAATTGCAATGAACCACCCCTTTAAAAACTTTTTTAAAAAACGTTTTCAATGAGCTTTTCTGTCCTTACCAGAACTATGCTTCATGAATGATATTTATGTTGATGCAGTGTTTGCCTGACCCTTACTAAGATGCATGATCCTGAATGGATTATAATAAGCTAGATGGCAAAGTGTCAGTAAAGACTTTTATAATGATATAAAACCTTTCTATTTCGAATAAATGCCTTTCTTTTGAACTTTCTATTCATCAAAAAACTCCTAAAAGTAAAATGTGTCACTGTTTCCGATCAACTCACAGCTGTTTTCAACACTGATAATAATCAGAAATGTTTCTCGAGCAGACATATCAGCATATTATACTGATTTCTGAATATCATGTGACACTGAAGACTGGAGATTATGATGCTGAAAATTCAGCTTTGAAACACAGGAATAAATAACATTTTAAAATATATTCACTCATAGAAAACAGCTGTTTTAAATTATAATAATATTTCACAATATTAATTTATTCACTGTATTTTTGATCAAATAAATGAAGTCTCGGTGAGACTTTAAAAAGCCATTAAATAATCTTACCAACTCCCAAATTTTTTACAGTAGTGTATAAAGTAGGCTATGTGAATATATATAATATTGGAGATATGTGCAAAAATAAAATGATTTCATGGCATTTTATATAGATGCGTGTATTTTAATTCTGCACAATTCTGATGTTTTTTCATAGATTTATTTACCAACGAGCAGGTCTCAGAGGAAAGGCTCAGCCCTGCTAATCACCAACATTGAATTTGACAATCCAGAGTACAACAGGAGAGGAGCAGACAAAGATGAGGAGAACATGAAGTGGCTGCTGACAGCTTTGGGTTACAGTGTTGAGAAACACAGAAATCTCTCTGGAAATGTGCGTAAGACAAAATTCTGGCATCATGAAACCAATACTGTCGATGTAGAGCTAGTAGCATTTTATAGCATGCATTTCTTTTAAGAAATTGTTTATTTATTCACAGGAAATAAATAGAGCAGTCGTGAACTTCTCTAAATGCTCTGAACATCGAGCCTCGGACAGCACCTTTGTGGTCATTATGTCTCATGGGGACAGAATTGACAACAGAGATGCCATTTTAGGTGTCCATTATAATCCATCCCAAAATCCTAAAGATGTCTACTTTGTTGACAAGACTTTCTCCCATCTGAACTCAGAGAACTGTCCCGCTCTGATTGATAAACCAAAGATTATTCTCATTCAGGCCTGCAGAGGAGGTCCAACATGACTCACTTTCATTTCTCTTTGCATTTCTCTGTTTCCTAATTTATTTCACTTTGCATGCTGAAATATTGTGAAGTCTTTTAAGGGAAAATGTCCCACAATTAACCATTTCTCTGTCCAGAGCATGAAGGAGGTGTGTATGTTCATGACAGTGTGCCTGAATCAGACTCCTGGGTTCACAGGGAGAAAGACTTTGCCTGCTTTATGTCCACCCTCCCTGGTGAGTCCTCTAAACAAATAAATCATTACAATAAAACACTGACTGCAGATATGAGATGTGTTGATTTTACTCATATTCAAAGGGTAGACACGATTAAAGCAACTTTGTTGTCTTTTTGTTAAATATATTAGTTTAAGGTTGGTTTGAAGAAGAAACTGTCATGGTGAACCGATGAAACCACTTGAATGATCATCTAGAACGACCAATGCTTCTTCCTTAATGAGCAACGTCTCAGAGGCTGCTTTGTACTTTATTGTATGACTTAACTATGAATAATCTCCACAGGTGTCGTTGCGTACAGGAATAGTGTCGATGGAAGTTATTTCATCAGCTACATAGTGGATGAGTTCAGTACGAGCGCTCATAAACATGACATTATGAAGTTGTTCAGGAAGGTAAATGAAGAAAACCTTATTTAAATTAGCTTGTTTTATTCCGTCTAGAAATCAAAACAATCTCTTTCATTTTATTCACCCCGAGTGCATTGCTCAGTTAAAATGCATGAGTTTGTTTCTTGTCACATTCAGATATGATCTTTTGTTACAGGTCGTCTCACGCATGGCGAATGACTCACATTTCACACAGAAGTGGAAACTACTGCCGTGTATTGAAAGGACAACCCTTGTGAAGACATTCTACCTGTTCCCTGGTCTCTAATAACGTTTAGAGACAAAACACTACAGGCGAATAGGGTAGAAACATCACCGTACTTCCTCAGCTGATTAATCACAGCACATTATGACAGCTGTCTTATATTACAAGTTTTCTGAAATGTTGTTTAAACATGCAAATGAGGCATTATCTAACAAAATATGCACACGTTTGCATACATTTCACAATAATAAAGAAAAGAAGTCTAAAACATTGAATAAAGTAAGGTTGAAAATTCAGTGCATAAGAAAATTTTGAGAGAAAAAAAACAGCCTCTAAAGAAATGTATTGTAGTTTGAGGGCTTAAAGGATTCTCTAGCAAGAGAGCAAACATGCATCTTGTGATTTCTTTTCTTTCTTTCATAGTCATTGCATTTATCATTTCCATCATTTATTATGCCCCTTTAAATCAATGATCATTTTATATAATCATTTAATAAAACCACCATTTCCCCATTGATTCATTCATTGATGAGTCCTTTATATTATATTAATTAATACTTATATTTGTTTTTTCCTGTTGTGTCGTCTTATGATGTGCGGTTTCAAGGGATATCTGTGTTCACGAGTAAGAGATCAGAGAATGTCTCCATGTCAAGGTTTATTACACACAGGACGATGTTGTGAAGCAGTCCATTTCCATTGCTAATTATTCCCGTGGTATAAATAACACTTTTTTGGATTTGGCCTGTCAGATTATTCCGTCCTGAGGCAATAGAACCATGCGCACTATGATTTTCAATAAACTCTGCTTTTCAAAAAAAAAAAAAAAAAAAAAAATCGTCAACTTCTGGTGATAAATGACTGTTAATAAAGACGAAACACTGGTTTGGGGGAAAAAAAACTTTGCTGACTGGGTTTTTTATATAAGAAAAACAGATATCTAACAAATAGAAATATGTTGATGCATATATAGTTGAAGTGGAATAAAATAAAAACTTAAACATGTATGTTGGATGTTTTCTTTCCCTTAGTCTATAAGAAGACATGCTATAGAAGTAAAATAGCCCAAAATCTCAAAATTTACCCATGCATTAAAAACAATGGTTAACGCATTCCTCTAAACACATTCTAATATCACCACTCAAATCATGCAATTAAGATTCTAATTAAATTCTCTCATTTAATGACATTTCTTTATATACTACACTATTGCCATATTACTATATTAACCATACGTTTCTGGAGTCGCCTCCATCCAGTATAGTGACAATGTGTATGTTTAGTATGTAAATATCATACTAAAATAATAGACAAGAAAACAAGACTGCGGTTGTCAGATTTACTGAAGATGCAGGATTTTTTTATTGTTGTTCTGATCATTAGATTTTAAATACTTGCCACCACTGTTTAAAATGTGTTATTGACTGACAGACATTATTAGTTCATTCCACAAAGGAAAGTGTCTAATAACAGGATATTTTGAGAAACTTTGACAGTTTTCAGCTAGTCATGTGACCTCAATATATTTAGACACCATGTTTTACATAAAATCACAATGTCAATTTTGCATTAATGACAGAAGACAAATGAGCTTAAAAAGACGGTGTTAAGGCAAATGTTAAAGATGTCGATGATGTTTTGTCGTGTTTCATTCACAATCTAATGTAGAGGGAGTGACTGTAAGACTGTATTGTCCGTTTGCTCAAATATGCTTCATCCACAATCCAACAGAATTATGATCCGATGGTGTCTGAAGATAAAGAAAATGACTCACGGCCACATAATGACACTCAGCCTATTAGGACACAGATTTCTAAGAAATGACTTGTACAGACTGTGCATGATCTTTTGTTCTTGCTAAGTTTTAGAGAATCTGCCTAAATATACTTCCACATGTGTGTACAAAAACAGCAGTCAAGATGAGCTGATTCTCTTTGGCTGTGTTAGAACACATTGTAGTCTGCTGCCTATATTTAGTAAAGCTTGTTTTGTGGTTCATTATTTTGCTTCATTCACTCTTTATCAGTTTTATATTTACTTGTTTGAGCTAAGAACGAAACTTAAAAATGTTGTGTGATTACGCAAGATAATTTATCATAGTACATTAATCATTTACTGTGTTCAAGCACGTAAACTCCACTTTGTAGAGAAATTAATAGAAACCTGTTTTCAGAGAAAAATAAAAATGATTAAAAAGCAGAATGAACGGTTTAACTTGATTATGGGGGCAGGGGTGTAGCAGATTAAACTGCATATTTGTTCATTACATTTCGGAAGGAACAAAAGTAGTTTTTAATTGTTTTTTTACTTATAATTTTACTTTGACCTACAAAAAGTACATGTTATTTATTTATTTATTTTTTGGGATTATTTTCTTCCGCACCTGTAGCCCTTCCTCAGTCTTACAGGAGTTTTGCCGCTGGCTCTTCGTCAGAACATTGGCCCGGGATTGACTGTATTTTTATTTTTATTTTTTGCCGTTATAGGGGAAATGTCATCAGTGTTGGGCAAGCTACTTGGAAAATGTAGAGAGCTAAGCTCATGTTTTTTTTTATTATTATTTATTTTTTTTTAACTAGCACATTATTTTTTATAATACTGATGCTTAGGTGTAAGTTTCATGGATGTGACACGTTCCTGGCGGGAGATATGTGCATTTCCTAAAAACTGGCTTGCTGTGAAAAGCATTACGTTTGTTTCATGTGTGAGTTCAGACGAAGCCCATCCTAAAGCCTGATTTTGAAATAGCCTCCCTTCATCAATCTAAACTAAAGTCAATACATTTTATTTTACATTTTACATTAATACAAAATATGAATGTGTTATGTTATGCTGACTGCATTGTTTCCAGTCGTCAATATCAACATGCCACTTTACCAAGCTTCTTTTGCCAGGTCCTGAGAACCAGAAATAAAAAGCTTGGTGAATTTAGTATTTTTTCATGTCATTACATTGTTTAGAGCATAAGAAAAAAAAAGTTAAATTATATTTTTGAAAAATTATATTTTATTCATAAGTTATGCTATGTCCTCTGTAGAGGACCCCAGGACTCAGTTTTTCTAAAAAATAAAATGACAAGAGTAGACTTGAAAAGGCAAAAACAATGGGATTTTTTTTTTTTAAATCACCAATCAATTTTTAGGCTTCAGGATTTTTTTATACCTAACTTTGTTTAAGGATGGTTCTCAACTATGTAATAAAAATATATAAGAAAATTATTTGATATACCATTTTGCTTTATGCAATGTGTGTGTAAAAGTTCCATAAACTGGTTTTCCCATTAAGCACAATGTTATCTATACACTGTGTCTAATTTGCATATTAAAGTGCTGTTGGGACAGCATGAAGTGTAATAATGGGAGTAGTAATTGGCCAGATTTCATAATAATATCTAATATTTCATAAAAAATATTGATATATAATTTATTTTCCTATTCAATTATTTTGTCTCCCAAAATGTCTAATAAACATGCTTTTAGTCCTGGTGTCCTCGTAAGTCGCCATCGTTGTAGCGTCTGGACCAATCAAACACACATTATATATTTTGTTAGCTAGATTTCACAGATACTTTGTAACACCCCAGGACGCCGAACAAGACCCTGGTTTCATGGTAACCCGATACATTTACAACCTTGTGGAATGGGAGCCGGCTCTCATTCTGCTTTCTCCAGAAACAAGGGGTACAAATGCACAGGAGAAATGGACTGTTCTACTAATTAATTCATAGGAAAACCTTTTCTTTGAATGAACACATTTTCTTCAGGCCATTGGGTATATTATTTCTGTGTTGTATTTAATCTGTTGTATTAAAGACTATTTTTATTCATGCTTACGATAAACCCCTCATTCATATAACCTTACATATACCATGTTTATTATCTATGAATTCGCCTTCTTATGATCGAAACAAGTTAGCCGGTTGGATATTATAGGCTGATTACCTATGCACACTTGATTGTTCTAGATGATCCTTCTACTAACTTTTTGTGTCTCCTTACCCCAAGCGAATTACATATGCAAAATACCATGCTTACAGACAAGGGTCATAAAAATCCCCAGTATTTCCAACCTCCCGCTTGGGATTTTCAGCCTTTCCTCCTTGGACGAACCCATCTTGAGAGGCGTGAATCTCTGCAGGCTTTCAAAGGCCACACTCCATGTGACCCGCCCAGTCGGTGGTTCGGTCATAAGCTAAGAAGATGTGAGAAGACGCTTCAGGATACCAAAGCATTTGTGCCAGGCTTTTTCTTCGGCCTAGTCCTTTCCATTCATCAAGTGACACTGACTCAAACTGGTTCTTTTCATCGACCCGAATTCAGCAAAGATCTACGGGAAGCTTTAAGATTTGCATCAGGAATCTCTTTCAGACAGACGAGACGTGCAAGTATTCAACTTAGTCTTATTAATTGATACATTAAGTATCAGTTACACCTTTTTACAAAGGTGTGTTTGAACTCAGAATCTGACGTATCACTGAAGGCTTTGATCTGTTGAATATACATGCAAAGTGTTTCATAAAATTCATTCTTTATGCCTCTTTCTGTGTTAAACTTTAACCCTTTCCTATACAACTGTATGTGTGTGTGTGTGTGTATTTTATGTTAACCCGCTTCATTTTGTTTATGTATTATGTTAACTAGTTTTTGTTTTATGTGTAATAAAACCTTACTTTAATCACACTTGGACGTGTTCATTGTTTACTCTAACCGAGTGCAGTCACAATCATGCGATTTATGTTAAAGCTTATAGCATTGTAGGCAGTCAGAAGTTATTTCCTTTAACCAGTAAATAACGTTCTTAGAATTGACAGACGTTTGACCCCGAGTGTCAGCTAAATAGCTACAGTGATCTAAAATATGAATATTAATTAAACTAGTTTAGGTAATTTATTCATATTTTCCCCATGAGCTTATCGCGTCACAGCACATGTAATGCAATTATGTCCAGTTTTCAATAACAGAAGCTCATATTTTTGATTTTGAAAACCCTTTAACGTGTTCCTGAGTGGTTGATTTATACAAACACTTTGAAAATGATCAATTTAATTACAGTATAATTACAAAATATTATCATATTTCGTAATTAAAATTTGTGTCACTAAATTAATTTCAGACATTTTTGAAGACCAAGGTGAGGGAGTGGTCATAGTGAAACATCCAATCATTTGGTTTCTCTGGAAAGCCCTGAATGTGCTCTGTACAGGACTCCAGACTTACAACTGTGACATGTGAGGTCTCAGAGAAATACACTCAAATATAACGTCCACTACAGAGGCTAAAACTCCACAGCTGGGTCTCAGGAGGTTAATGCCGATAAACAGTGATATCTGACACGCTGAGAACATCTAGTGGATTGAAACAGCACTACATTCTCTGCGCTCTGTATTTGGAAGAATTTCACCAGCTTGTCTGTCCTCATCCTGCTGCTAAACAATTACTAAACAATATTCCAGCACACTTTCTAACTGTACCTGACACTTGAACAGAATGACAACACTAATGATAGTGGCATTATTATTTGTTTGGTTGAACAAACTGTGTCATTAAAACCGACCTCAAAGATAGAAGAGAATCAGATAGACCTTTATAAAGTGTTCAAGACAGACCTTATATGAACCCGAACAAATATAAAGGATACCCTTATTTTAAACTTCAAAAGGAAATCAGTGAAATACAGTGATAAGCGGAGTTTCAAGCACACCGGTAAACACTGCTTTAAGAGCACAGTCAAGACAAATGAGCAATTTCGGGCCCTATGAACGAATATGGGGTTGGGCCCCTACCGCACCAAACATTCTTCTAATTGTATAGCAATAGTTTGAACAGGACCCTTTTCTATTCTTACACGAGACAACGCCTCTGTGTATAAGGCAAGGTAAAAAATAAAATAAAATAAAAAAGATTGATTCGGTCAGTGTGGAAGAATTTGACTGGTCGATAAAAAAACACAGAAAGCCCAAACCTGTTCATTAGAAGGGGGGTCCCAATATTTTGGCAATATAGTGTACAAGCCGCCCTAGACTATTCAAAACTGTGTCTGCAATTTTGAAGAATATTAACCATTGCTTTCTTGCGTTGCTTTTGACCTAGATATCAGTACAGAATTCATTCAGACCCTGTTTTCGGACATAGACTTTCTGTCCCACACTATTCCTCTGATATGAAGATTTTGACTACTTAATCCTTTATATTACTATAAATGCCTCAACTGTGGCACACAAAAAAATCCCATAGCATCATTTCCAGCAGTATCCAACATTTCTTAATCATGATCTTACACAGCTATTGTTTTTAGATCAAACTCGATTTGTGAAAACTTTCCCAAACGCAGTTTATCGCGTGTCTTTGTTTCTCTTTGCACTGCTCTTTTTTTCTTCTATCATAATGTCATACGTTGCTGTTCCAGTGAATAATGGTTTTCCAAGCCATTAGATAAACCATGCAAGGCTCTAATAGACTATTGTGATTTGTGTAATCTTTCACAATATAAAGGTTTGGTTGTTTTACCTTACCTTTTATGAGTCCTTGGCTTCTATTTTCTGTTTTGCTAAAGTTTGCACGGTATAGTTTTTGTCATTTAACCCTTCCCTGAGCCCTTAGCTTAACTATTCTGATCTGTGGTAACTTTCAGAGGTAAGTAGAGTCCACATGTGATGTATAGAGTTAATGACATACTTTAGCAAATGATTAACTACTTTCTATTTGAAGATAAATTATTATGGCAGAACCTGCAAATTTGGCTAATTTGTTTATGGAGAGCATACACGAAATTTTGCTAGCTCATGTATTTACACACAATTGCATAATGTCAATAGCCTATAATTAAAACAATTAAAAACTAGTCAGTGAATCATAATAACAATACAATATTAAAACATAGACTTCACATTGGATATTTTAATAGCATGATAAACAGAATGGTTATTCAAACTGGGAATAAATTATAAAGAAAGCGAGCAAAGAACAATCAAGCGGTTCATGAATTCAGTCTAATGTGATGTATGCACTTTCGCAAAAACTGTTATAAATAATCGCTGAAGCTGACTGCACTACTTTAGCAAATGAAGATTCAGAATTCAGAGTGCGCTCACTGAACAACTCAGCGGTGAAGAATACAAATGAAATGCATATATCCTCCGTTACCTGTTGCATGGTATCTTCTGCCATCATCTTAACCCTTCTTGGTGGTGTCTGAGAGCTGTAATCATTCTTTTTGTTTAAGCATTATGTTCTTGTTGCTGATGTTGTCATATAATTGTTCAACTGAGGCCAGAAAACAAGAACTTTTTCATCCTCAAAATCTTTTTTGTGTTTAACTGAAATACATGCAATGTCCCAGGAGCCCTTAGTGAAACACTGCAACACATTGACAGATCTATGGATTAACTTTTGTTGGATTTTAAGCAAACACATAACAGTTCCAGGGGGAAACTGAGGCTGGGCCATACAATTACTACTGCACATGTTGACAGGCCTGGGTGGCGTCAGCAAGAGCAGATGCAGTCCGATCTTCCTAGCAGGCGTTAAAGTTGTTCCTGTTGGGCATCTGGAAGCAAAGGGTGCCCTTGACCGTGGCCAGAATGTTTTTAACATTGGCGCTGGCAAACTATGTGCTTGGCTGATGCTTGCAGGGTCCCTTAATTGGATCCTAAGATTTTAAAAGTTGTATAATCCATCCATGCTTTTACAATGTTCTCTAATTTTAGGAACTGTTAGAAACAACAGGCTAACAGCGACGGCCACCGATCAAGAGATAGAATTTTATATGAAAAAATGGCTCCATCTTGCATGTGACCGAGACGGAGGGAGAAGAGAACGAGAGAAACGAAGGAGTGTCCAAGACACCTGTATGTCAGTTACATTGTGTTTTTAATATATGTGTGTAGTAATTTGTATTTTACCATGGTCTGTCTGAATACTTGATTCAGATTGGCTGGCAGGTATGCATTAAAACTTGTTAACCCTTTACAATGTTTCATCATTATTCTTAACATTAGTTTTACACTTTAGTTAATCACGAACTAAATTTTCTAGAGCATTTATAATCTTAGTTAATGTTATTACAATGTTTTATTATAATTTAAATCAAAAGTTGAAATTTAACATTATTAATAGCCTGTGAACTATTTGAACAAACATGATCGACTGTTTTATATTTATTAACTAACATCACGAAAGGTTAATAAATACTGTAACAAATGTATTGCCTCTTGGTTAGTGTTAGTTAATACATTAACTGATGTTAAAGGGGTCATATGATGCTAAAAATAACATTATTTTGTGTGTTTGGTGTAACGAAATGTGTTTATGCGGTTAAATGTTTCTCCTCTATGCCCCGCCTTTCTGAACATGGTCGATTTGTACAAAGCTCATCGGTCTGAAAAGCGAGGTGTGCTGTGGTTGGCCAGTCTATCCAGTGCGTTGTGATTGGCCGATACCTCAAGCGTGAGACGAAATGTTACGCCCCTCACCATACTGTGATTCCCTGTCAGGCCGGAGCGATGATTCAAAAACAATGAAAACCCATTATAAACGAGGCATATGTTGCATCCAGTGGGGACTTACTGATTATAATGACTTACTGTCTTTTTATGCGTTGCGTTGTATTGCATCGCGCCGTGTAAACATAAACCCATGTCTGCATTTGTGATCAGAGAAACTACAAACTACAAGTGCTACTCTACACTGCCCAAAAAACTCGCTTTAATATATAAAATATAAAAACTCTTTAAATATAAAAAAAACGTACTTACAGTCTGTGAGTCAGACACATTGTAGTCTACTCTCCCAGCATCAGGAAACAGTCCTCCATAAAATGCGCTGCACACATCTGAATATTTGGGTTGAAGTGTTCTGGAACAGTGTTGTAAATACAACTTAAAAGTGTACAATTAAATAGACACAGCAAAATGTTTTTAACAGTAATAAACTGTTAATCAGTTTACAGCAGCAAACTGTATAAAACAGTGTGATATATGGCAAAGCTGGCTTCCATTATTTTTTGTACAATTACTGTTAAACCACAGTCGAACTTAATAGAAAAGAATATAGAAGTCCATGAAAGTTGGGGACGCTTGACTGATTGCACAGACACTATTGAAGAGAGCTGAACTGGATGATGACATCACTGAATCATCAATCCACTGACTTTAGCTGAAAAATGACTCTGTTATTGTCTTCTTACATTATTGACAAACTATTTTCCTGTTTGACACTGTAAAGCTGCTTTGATACAACCAGTATTGTAAAAAGCACTATGACCTACTTACTTAAAGGAGAGTAAATTTATTACAGTAACATACTGTAAAGTGGCTAAAGAACTGTACAATTCCACTAAAGTACAGGCAAATGTGCTGCCAGTATTTTACTGTTAATTTACAGGACAGTTTTTACTAAACTGTAATTCTATATACAGAAAGAAATACAGTACTTTATAGGTGAAGCTGCTGCCAGTTAATTACTGCCAATTTACAGTGAACAATTTCACAGAGTATTATTATATTTTCAGACAATACAGTCTTGCTTAATTTATTGACAAAAGATTTAGATATGGTTACATATAAATCAGAGATAGAAGGGGTAGTGCAGTAGTGAAAGGAACTTAACTTGATGCTGAACATAAAAAAATAAATAAAAAAAAGATATTATCTTTGACCCGAGGTTTGTTTGTGATCATAGCTCAGAGTCAATTACTCAACAATGGGGCCATCAAGTTAGTCATCTAGTCTTGCATTTATTTTTTTATTTTTTGCCAGGGCTCAGGGTTTATGGGGTAGATAAAAGAGCAATGAACAATGTCTGAAATGTCTGAAACATGTCTGAACAATATCTGAAACCTTGTATACGAGCACTGTGTTTATTTGCTTCTTTATGATGAATCGCTTGTTGTTTAGCTCAACTGACCATATGCACGGTTACTTCCTGGTTTTAGATAAGCCAGCTCAGTCATTTCCGGGTCAACAGTCAAAAAGTGTAAACATGACGCGAATGAATCTGGTAAATTGTGCCGCGATTCATTGCTATGATTGACAGTGATAACGGAATGAAACATCTGACAAGCCGATGTCAAAAATAGAGCTGTGCATTAAGTGATTCAGACTAAATTCAGAGTAACAAAACTACAACAGTAACATAATAGGTATTGTTATTAAATTAGATCTCAAAATATTGCCAAATATGTAATACATTATTTAATTGTTATACCATAATAATTAACTTAATTTGTAGTGAAATATTGAAGTATTTATATAGCCTTACACTTATAGGCTGTTGGTGTCTGGGCTTATTTATTTATTTCTAAATGACATTTGTGACTTCCTGCACTTGCTATACCTCATACTTCACTACAGTAAAATTACAAACTTTGTTATAATTTTATAATAAATACAAAAGCAAGACGCAAAGAAAACTAGGCTAATGAGTGATCTTCTGCTGCCATCTACTGGTTATAATGCTAATTTCATGCCATTTTCAACTTAAAAGTCTTTGTTTTCCGCCAGGAGACACATTTTGGCACATTTTTTCATGTCAATTTCATGAATGAAAAGTGAATCTTTAAAGTGATTTTTACTGCACAGCTGTAGAGTTCAGAAATAATAAAAGCTTTAAAATATTATAAGTGTTTAAAAAATGTGTTCATGACTATGAAGGTAAGTTATTGATTATCAAGAATACCATTATGATGTTGTTTAAGAGACAGCATCGCTAGCTAGCTAACGTTCACCTAAACAGTTATGATAGTGTTTAGTTGTCAGCATTTAAATGTACAGTTACATATCTAGGTACAAATTCTCTCTAATTCCATTATAATGTGCATTATTGAATAATAAGAGAGACAGCAAGAACAGAAAATAAATAGAAACACAAGAACTACAACTGACTTCAGACACAGCCTTAGATGAAATCAACTGAAAAAAAGACATTAAATACAATTAAAAGACATTAATCTCTGAAGATCTCAGCTGAGGAGGATTAACAAACACCACAGACAGCAGCAGCAGCTTCACGTATTACTAACCAGATTGACTTTATTGAAAACAATACATTCATTTATTGATAATAATAGTTTCATGTGAAGTTAGCATGATGGTGATTAGTGTTTGCTTTAGTTGAGCTCTCAGCCCTTGACAATGCAAATCTTGTTAATATTTAATAGATAAATTCAACTCTATAGTGTTAGTTTACATTTAGGCCTAATTATTACATTTTTGTACTTCAATACTACAGTTAGACCTTACTTTATTTATCTATTTCTTATTTTATTACTGACTGTTCACCACTACTATCTATCCTAAGCATTTGCTTTGTAACATAGCTTTTATATTTGTTTTTCTTCTTCTAATTGTCAGCAGTCAAGAATGCAAAACTCCACAGCCATGCAGGGTTTAGATTCAACCCTAATTAAATGTACCTGATCCATTTAATCAAGTCATTCAGCTTTATTTGGAAACTACAGGTATGGGTGTTGGAACTAAACACTGCAAGGCTGTGGCCCTCCAGTTTTCCACCCATGGTCTAATGGTTGTATCTTGCACTCAGGTCATCAGGGCCAAATGAATGTGGCAGGAGCTCCTTCAGTGTCATCTGTCGGTAAGATCCATCAGATTTTGTCGGATAAACGTTCCACTCCAAGCCAAACTGCAAAACAGATGACATGACCATCCTGTTAACGGACAGTGTTAATGAAATGTGAAAACTTATTTGTGCATTACTCACATTCTAATGCAATTTTGTGTCTTTCTTTAAAGCCACAATTAAAGCCAGACATGCAGGTTTGTCTTTGTAATAATAAACAACACCAATAATTATCAGTTTGCATACTTTTATTTTAAGAAGAACTAACCTCTCTCATGAACTGTCTGCAGACTCCACATGGAAAAATAAACTGATCTTTAAGGTCACTGCAGAAAACACAATTGATACCAGGAAAATTACTCAAAAATATGTTATACTTCAGCCAATATATATATGTGTGTGTATCAAAATACCTGGCAATCGCGATGGCTTTAAAGGAGGTATATCCTTCAGACACAGCTTTTGAGATAGCAGTCCTCTCAGCACACAATCCAGCAGGGTAGCTTGCATTCTCTACATTACAACCTGTTAACAGAACATCACATGGTATATATGTCACGTATTGCCTGTCTGGTTTCCTTTTGTATGGCGGGCCAAACAGTAAATAATTATATGTAAATCCTGAATATATATATATACAGTGTTGGGGAAAGTTACTTTTAAAAGTAATGCATTACAATATTGCATTACTCCATAAAAAAATAACTAATTGCGTTACTTAGTTACTTTTTTATGGAAAGTAATGCGTTACGTTGCTTTTGCACTAGTTTTTAAATCTGGACAGGGCTTGCTTGTTTGTTTTGAAAATAAAAAAGTTCTATTTTTGGCAAATATAAAAGCCGTTTCACACCAGAAGTGAAATGAATAAGCCTCATGCTGAAGGAAAGTAAATTTACATCCGTACAGTAGAATGCAGAAGAAGACATTTCAACACACTTCAGCAATAAAAAAAGAGACGCAGATGTGTGTCTAGAGTAATTTGTGCTTATTAGTACGGCTGAACTGGACGAGCTAGTCGGTCAATACTGGTACACAGCTTGCTTAAGTTTTTTAACGGGACGTTGTTGGTAAGAAGTTAATTAGATTAGAAAATTCAAGGACTATAAAAACATGTTTCCCCCCTCTGTTATATATTAGTTGACATGTTATTAGGCATGGTAATCAATATGCACACTTGTCAATTAGCATTAATGGCTTGAAAGACATAATGTTACTGCTTCGACATTACAGGCAAGGATGAACACACTTGCCTCCTTAATCCAGGGGAGAGGGCTAATGAAGCCCTCACTGAAGCCTAATGCAAATGGTTTGAGTAAGTAATCAAAGTATTTGTAAAATTACTTTTATTCAGGTGCTGTTGATTCTGAACGTAGTAAATACTAACACTTCAAGCAGAGGTCTTACTGCCTTTTTATGCTTGATTCCTGTGCTTTTATTGTGACAGAGCTTTTGTGACAGAGCAGGGACTTGAGGGCAAAATTTCTGCTGCTCAAGTCAAAAGAAAGCGGGAGAACCTAAAACAAAAATATAAAGTAAGATTTTTTTTTTAATTAGTTCATCCCAAAATTATTAGTTCATGATTTGATCATGCTAAGTTTTTCCATGTCATAGTAATGCAGTAATCTAATGAACGTAATTGACTGTCTTGATATTGTGCTTTTACATTTTTGTAGGATCTCAAATGTCCAGCAAATGTGTGAGCACTGAGGATGGTGCGGTTAAGCTGCATATTGGATGGTATGTTGTCTTGGATGAGGCACTAGGGGACAGACCTATGAAGGTCTTTGGGTGCAAACAACTGAGTGAGCGTGACATGCGAATTGGTCGTGTAGAGAATAGCATCACATGTGTCCATCAGTGAATCTTACCCCGAAGTAACAGACAAAAGTGCAACAATTGTTGATATTTCCTCTCGCCCCCCCCCCCCCCACACCCTCTTTTTCCCACCCCCCCACCTTTCAACCACAAAAACAACACAAAAGTTACACGTTCTTGATCCTTCACGGCCGGGCACCAAATCCTAGTCTACGAAGCACAAATCAAGAAACTGTCGCTCACAAGTTTTGCTACTGATGCTGCAGTGAATATGGTGCAAAACACATTCACAAACCTGCATCAAAAAATGTGAAGTCACAGACGAATTTAGTACATCCGCAAATCAGTTTGTGAATTATTGCAATGAGATTTGCACGCTTGTAGAACGTTTTCTTACATATATATATTTTTTTCTTGTATGCTTTTTCTAGCACAAACACAAGTACACAACTACAACGGCGTGAATCTGCTGCTAAGAGTCTCAAACACTGTTTTTCGCTTGCAAACGACAAGTTTCACGCTCTCTCCCTTATGCACCGCCTATCTGTGTGATAAATGGTGCAAAAGTGATTTATGCATCTGTAGAGGCAACGGCGCGCACTGTTCAGAGAGCAGAGAATTGCAGCCAATCAGAAGAGCTCATTTGGGCGCCTGAAACACACCCCCTAGTTTTAGCCACAACCCCGAAAAATCGCGAGCTGCAAGCATCTTGACAGCGACAAGTATCAGAAAAGTTACGTGGCTATTTTTTCTTTCTTTGAAATCATTTGTTTATAGCTTAAATACAACTACGTTGGTAAACAGTGTTTCTTAGTTAAGTTAGCAAACCTTATTTCACGAAAGGTAAGCTAACGTTAGCCTACCGCACTGTTAAGGTGCTATTCAATCGTCTTGTATAAGGTACACTGTCTAATATAACGATTATTCTTGTATTCTGTTATGCTTTTACCTTAGAAACCTAAAGGTAAAATAAAGGAATTTAAAGCAGGCAAATCTATAGTAGGGACATATCTTAGTAGTAGGATTTGAGCCAAACTTCACAAAAGGATTCTCAAGGAATGAAAACTGCGATTGTTCACTACCAAACATGAGAGTAGTATTACAGCAGAGTACCTACTATGATTGCATGCTGTAAATTACTTAGTTTACATTTAGTTTTCCTATAAGGGTAACGCATAACAGATACAGGAATAAATCGTTAAGTAGGGACAGTGAATGTAATACGAGAAGATGAATAGCACACTTAACAGTGCCAGGTAGGCTACCGTTAGCTACCTTCGGGAAATAGAGATTTGCAACCGAAAATAAGAAACACTGTTTACCAACGTAGCTGTATTTTAGCTATAAACAAATGATTTCAGAAAGAAAAAATAGACACGTACCTTTTATGAAATTGTCGCTGCAAGATGCTAGAAGATCGCGATTTTCGGGGTGGGCTATACTAGGGGAGTGTTTCAGGTGCCCAAATGAGCTCTTCTGATTGGCTGAAATTATCTGCTCTCTGAACAGTGCGCGCCGTGGCCTCTACAGATGCACAAATCACTTTTGCACCATTTATCACACAGTTAGGCGGTGCATAAGGGAGAGAGCGTGAATCTTGTCATTTGCAAGCGAAAAACAGTGTTTGAGACTCGTAGCAGCAGATTCACGCCGTTGTAGTTATGCACTTGTGTTTGTGCTAGAAAAAGCATCCAAGAAAAAAATATATATGTAAGAAAACATTCTACAAGCGTGCAAATCTCATTGCAAGAATTCACAAACTGATTTGCGGATGTACAAAATTCGTCTGTGACTTCACATTTTTGATGCAGGTGTGTGAATGTGTTTTGAACCATATTCACTGCAGCAATAGTAGCAACACTTGTGAGCGTACGAGTTTCTTGATTTGTGATTCGTAGATTAGGATTTGTGCACCTGCAGTGAAGGAGTCAAGAACGTGTAACTGTTGTGTTGTTTTTGTGGGAGAGAAAAAAATATCTACAAGTTTGCAACTTTTGTCTGTGACTTCAGATTTACTGATACACATGTGTGGCTATTCTCTACAACTACAAATTCCGCTGTCACGCTCACTCAGTTGTTTTGCACCAAAAATACCTTCATACAGACCCTCCATCACACCACCCAACCTTATTGCCTCATCTTAGACTTGAGTGAATTAACCTTCAGCCAATAACAAGGCGAGTCATCTCTTGGGCGCGTCTGCCATGAGCTTCAAATCTCCCGTTGCTCCCGCGGTTTCATTCATTTCATCGGCTCTTTAGGTCCGGGGTAAAACGCACCAGGAAGAAAAGAACAATAAAAAAAACGGGGGAAGAGGACGATTACATCCTTTTTTTTTAAACACACTGTAAGTATGTGTTATGTTGTGATGACACAGTTCATGCGATCAGATTTCAATTTTTATTGAAGTTATAATTGAACCTACTGTAACGCCGCTTCTAACACTGGATGCGAGCGATGCGATCATGAGGCGCGACAAAAGACAATAGAACCCGTTAAGAACCTCGTCGCGTCGCTTTTGTCCCGTCTGGAGTAGAATTATCCTTTCCCAAGTCTGTTAAGAATTAAGATAAAAGTTATTGTTCAAGTGTAGTGTAAGTGAAATGTTGTTCATAAAATACCTTTATTTCATAAAAAGTATATTTTATTTCATCAGAAAATATAGACGTCCTCAATGGTCTCAAAGTCCCAAGTCCTGAAGTTATTTTTGAAAATTGAGTATGATATCACAAAATAGGTTCCTGTAAGCTATCATGGCATGTTCCCCAAACTGCAACTAGGGTGCTAAAGGTAAACTAAAGGTAATTTACAGCAGGCAATCTATAGTAGGTAAATATCTATAGTAGTAGATATTGAGCCAAATCACAAAACAAGGATTCTCAAAGCAATGAAAACTGAGATAACTAAAGTAATCCTACCCAACACTGAGCGTAATAATTACTAGGCAAATTACCTACTATAGATTGCCTGCTGTAAATTACCTTTAGTTTACCTTTAGTCTTCTATAAGGTAAAGCATAACAGAATACAAGGAATAAATCGTTATATTAGACAGTGTAATTTAATACGAGACGATTGAATAGCACACTTAACAGTGCAGGTAGGCTACCGTTAGCTTACCTTCGGGAAATAAGATTTGCTAACCTAACTAAGAAACACTGTTTACCAACGTAGCTGTATTTAAGCTATAAACAAATGATTTCAGAAAGAAAAATTAGCCACCGTACCTTTTCTGATACTTGTCACTGTCAAGATGCTCGCAGCTCGCGATATTTCGGGGTTGTGGCTAAAACTAGGGGGCGTGTTTCAGGCGCCCAAATGAGCTCTTCTGATTGGCTGAAATTCTCTGCTCTCTGAACAGTGCGCGCCGTTGCCTCTACAGATGCACAAATCACTTTTGCACCATTTATCACACAGATAGGCGGTGCATAAGGGAGAGAGCGTGAAACTTGTCATTTGCAAGCGAAAAACAGTGTTTGAGACTCGTAGCAGCAGATTCACGCCGTTGTAGTTATGCACTTGTGTTTGTGCTAGAAAAAGCATCCAAGAAAAAAATATATATGTAAGAAAACATTCTACAAGCGTGCAAATCTCATTGCAAGAATTCACAAACTGATTTGCGGATGTACAAAATTCGTCTGTGACTTCACATTTTTTGATGCAGGTGTGTGAATGTGTTTTGCACCATATTCACTGCAGCAATAGTAGCAAAACTTGTGAGCGTACGAGTTTCTTGATTTGTGATTCGTAGACTAGGATTTGTGCACCTGCAGTGAAGGATTCAAGAACGTGTAACTGTTGTGTTGTGTTTGTGGGAGAGAGAAAAATATCTACAAGTTTGAAACTTTTGTCTGTGACTTCAGATTCACTGATACACATGTGTGGCTATTCTCTACAACGACAAATTCCACTGTCACGCTCACTCAGTTGTTTTGCACCAAAAATACCTTCATAGGTCTGTCCCCTATTGCCTCATCCAAGACAACATACCATTTCCAAGATGCAGCTGTAACCTCACCATCCTCGGTGCTCACACCAGTCTGTGGACATTTAAGATCCTACAAAAATTGAAAAGCACAATATCAAGACAGTCAATTACATTCATTAGATTACTGCATTACTATGACATGGAAAAAACATTAGCATGATCAAATCATGAACTAATAATTTTGGGATGAACTAATTAAAAAAAAAAATCTTACTTTATATTTTTGTTTTAGGTTCTCCCACTTTCTTTTGACTTGAGCAGCAGAAATTTTGCCCTCAAGTCCCTGCTCTGTCACAAAAGCTCTGTCACAATAAAAGCACAGGAATCAAGCATAAAAAGGCAGTAAGACCTTTGCTTGAAGTGTTAGAATTTACTACGTTCAGTGTCAACAGCACCTGAATAAAAGTATTTTACATAACTTGATTACTTTGTTAAACCTTTGATGGCAGCATTAGGCTTTCCAGTGAGGGCTTCATTAGCCACTCTCCACTGGATAAGGAGCAGAGTGTGTTCATCAGTGCCTGTAATGTCGAAGCAGTAACCATTAGTCATTATCAAGCCATTAATGCTACATTGACAAGCTGTGGCATATTTATTAACAGTGGCTAATAAAATGTCAACTAAATATTAATAAAAAGAGGGGGGAAAAATGTTTTATAGTCCGTGGAATTTTCTAATCTAATTAAACTGCTTAACAACGAACGTCTCCGTTAAAAAAGCAATTAACAAGCTGATGTACAACAGTATTGACACTAGCTCGATCCAGTTCAGCCGTACTAATAAGCAAAAATTACTCTAAACAAAATTTGTGTGTCTTTTTTTATTGCTGAAGTGTGTTGAAATGTCTTCTTCTGCATTCTACTGTACGGATGTAAATGTACTTTCCTTCAGCCTGAGGCTTATTCATTTCACTTCTGGTGTGAAAAGGCTTTTATATTTGCCAAAAAAAGAACTTTTTTATTTTCACACACACACACACACACATACTCACACACACACACACACACACACTCACTCACACACTCACACACACACACACACAAAAAACACACACACACACACCCACACCCACACTCACTCACACAATCACACACACACACAACACCACACACCACACACTAACACACACAAAACAACAACACAACACACAACACACTCACACACACACAACCACACACACACACAAAACCCACTCACACACACAAACACACCAACCACACCCACACACTCACACTCTCACACACACACACCACACCACACACACACCACACACACACCACACACACAAAACACACACACACACACCAAAAACAAACACTCACACACCACAAACACACACACACACACACACACACACAATCACAACACACACACACACACACAACACACACACACAAAACACACACACAACACACACACACAAACACAGAACACACACAAACACACAACACACACACAAAAACACACTCACACACAAAACACACACACACACACACACACCCACACACTCACACATAACACACACACCACCACACACACACACAACACACACACACTCAACACTCCACTCACACACAAAAACACACACAAACCACACACCCACACAAAACACACACACCCACTCACACAAACACACACACACACACACAAACACAGAACACACACACACACAGAACACACACAAACACAGAACACACACAAACACACAACACACACAAACACACACACACTAACCACACACACAACAACACACACACAACACACAAAACACAAACACACAACACTCACACAATAACACACACACACACACACAAACAAAAACACACCACACAATCACCACACACAACACACACACCACACTTTTAAAATGGCTGTACACTCTGTGAACGTGTATATTTGTCTGATCCGTGACGCAAGCGTGCAGGGATTATGGTGCTTACTTGATTAATATTGTAGTTTTTGTTTTTGTTTTTTTTTTTTTTTAAAATGTTGTAGATTTAAGGAGCAAATGAGAATTGCTAAAATTAATGCATATATTTGAGGCAAAGGTCTCTTTAGAATTTCTTCTTATTGGGTTTTTAAATAAGCAAGATTATTTTAAAAGTTGGGTATTGGTGTAAAACGCAAACTCTGTGTCGTGCTAAAGGCGCCACAGTAATTAAATGATAATTAATAGATGGCTGTTATTCATTTGTGGCATTAAGAGGTAAATATCATATATTAGTTGGGTGTCCATATTAGCGATAATCACCATGTTTAGAATGAACCTTAATATTAAAAACATGATATTAATCATAAAATCATAAATATATATAAATATATATTGTTGTTACTACTTAAATATATATTCAATTATTATGTATCTCCTCAATATTCAGAATCTTTACTTATTAAAATGATGTTGTTACTGTATTTTACAATATATGTATTATGTTAACATTTTTATGACAGCATATTTTATTGAAAAAAATTTTTTTTCAAAATAAGCAGAAAACAGTACACACTTTGCTAACGTGATTGTTTGGACAAGTATTAAGAGACATATTAACATAATCTTTTTGTTATAAAAAAAGTATTTGTATCGATACCGTGTGTGGGGTAAAAGGCCCCTCTTGCCACCTTATACATTTATAAGGTTTTTAAACAAAATAAACAACTTGAATGATTTTTCACACAAAATCTGTTGCTCCATTAATGTTTAATACAAATGTATATATTTTTTCTGCAATTATAAATTTTAGGCGCAGTTAATGGCACATTTTTTCTTAAGGTGGGCTTTTAGCCCCGTTGTACCCTATATATAGTTACATTTGCATGAGTTTAGCACATTATAACTTATAATAATAATACTAATTATTATAACTTATGGGAAAATCCTGCTGCCCTAAGTAGACCATTTATGGATTCAGGATTTATAAATATATAGTCTGACTTATAACTATATATTCAGTATTTACATTTATATATTCAGAGTATAAACCTCATATATATATATTATACTGTACAGTGTTGTAATGGAAGATATAGTTGCAGCATAAATAACTAAAACACTAAGGAAAATATGTTAAAGTTTGGGGTCAGTATAATTTTTCCTGAAAGAAAGTAATGCTTTTATTCAGCAAGCATGCATTGAACTGATCTAAAGTGACACTTATAAGACATTTATAATGATCAAAACGATTTCTATTTCAATTAAATGAAACACAGTCTTTTCAACATTGATAATAATCAGAAATGTTTCTCGAGCAGAAAAGGCATATTATACTGATTTCTGAAGATCATGTGACGATGAAGATTCAGCTTTGATCACAGCAATAAACTATGTTCAAAAATATATGAAAATAATCTAATAGTGTGTAAATTATTTTATTTACAGTTTTTTTCCAGCATTTTAGCAATAAATGGTGGCTAAGAGCTTTCAAAACATTAAAACATTTGAATGGTATAAAAACAATCTATAACAACACTGAACTTTTAGAAATGTTTAAGACTGTCCTCACCAGTGAACACGGCTCCATCACGTGTTAAGACAGCTGCTCCAACCCTGAAGTTGCTGTACGGACAGTAAGCCTGATTTCTGGCTTCCTGAGACTTCTGAACAAGCGAACAAATGACATCCTCATCAGAGTGAGCACCGACAGGCCCAGGGCTCGACATTTTGCAGCAAACGTCACTTAAATTGTCACTCTGCTGCAGAAGGCTTCTTCTTTGTCTTCTCTTGTTTGGAGTCAAGCAAGGAGCAAAATTCTGATGATAAGCCATTCAGCGCGGTCTTATATAGGCAGGTGGCCCTGCCCATTTTGACAGGCTGAAATGCCATTTGTCCATGCAGGTGTACAGACATGATTTAATCAGGCTTCAGCTTATGGAGACATTGTTTTATTATTATTATTATTCTTTCAGAGCAAAAACATGCATTTTAATCACTAAACACTTTCAATTTAGATTAAGCAGACAATTTGGCACTAAATAACTACATAACTTAAATAAACTTGTAAAACTTTGGTGTTCAGAGAAACAGTCGGGTCAGTAGGTTTGTAATTCTCTACTACAGCTTTCCATATTTTCTTCAGCTCTTCCTGAATTTTCAGATTTGAGAGGGTTAGTCAGATTTGTAGGGTTAATTAAACAGTCCAACCTTTGAGATGTTTTTCTCAGTCAGTCGATCTTCTCTCACACACTTTGGCAGTTTTCTTCTGACGATCTTGTCCAGGATGTTTCTGGCTGGGAAGATCAATCCACCAGCCAAGAACAGTGAACGAAAATGTTCTGGGAAGTGATTTTGTGCCTCTGTGATTGTACCACGAGGCGTCGCTCCACAAACAGTGTTACCATGGTGCGTTTCCCAGGGGTGTGTTTCCCAAAAGTATCATTAGCAAACAATGGTCTCGAGTTCCATTGTATCAGTGTATCTGAATGTTAAGTCCTTGCTAAAAAGTTTGTTTCCTAGGTATTGAAATGACCACGTATGGTAATTTTAAACGTGCGTTTACAATTTTGTACGGTTGGTTTCTCTGGGTATGTGGTAAAATTGGGCTCGTCTGTGAAGCACTTTGGTCAGCCTGGTGGCTGTGGTATATGTGCTTTACTAATAAAATGAACTTGAACTTGAACTTGAACAAATAACTTGACTTTGAGAAACTTAGACTGAGAGCAATTTGTGGTCATGGCAGTCCAGATCCTTGAGTCTATAAGCTGCAATTAAACCATATCCTGTCAGCCTGATGAGATATTTTTAGATATCTAATACAAGTATTTGACTACTTAAGTCATGATTTTTTTTTGTTCATTAGTTGAAGATATGCTGCAGTTTTACATACATTTATAGTATCATGTGAACTGGTTTAAATACCAAGGAAGCTGGGACAGCCATTTAAATCAATAGTCCAGCTGATTATGAACAAGATTTATCATCATATGTCTGAAGGGGATGCTGGTGGGCAATGATTAATCAGTAATATATAAACATTTACTGTAAAGCCATTGCTTTGTGAAAGCCTATATTCAGGCAGTGATTTGATGGAGAGGCAAGACATTTCCCATTTTCAGCAGCAGGTGGTGAGTTTCCTTACCAGTGTATTAAAACATGCTGCAGATTCCTCCAAACGGAATGGTAATTGGATTATTTTTATTTGATCATTTTTCAATTGTATTTGGCTCATTCAAACTATGTTACTAGCATTGTGTTTAATTTGAATAGATTATACAAGGATTGTTGAGTAACCCACACAAATGTAAAGGATTTAAAGAAAAAGCTGAGGCAGAATCATCAGTGTTTAATTATTTGTCTCATTGGAGACAGTCTCATAAGTACACAATACTGTGTTTCTCTCTCTTTCTCGCTTTATTTAATGTTTATTGCACAATTGTGTGTTATATTGTTTAGGTGTAGGCTGCACAGACAGATTTGGGGTGGGGAGGCTGTGGCTAATGTCAAGTTACATGTCTTTGCATATGCATGCATACACTCTAAAAAAAGATGTTCTTTACGTGTAGTAACGGTTCTACTCAGAACCATAGCATCCTGAATAACCCTTTAATGCTGAAATGGTTCTTTGTGTTAGAGTTTAGGGTGCTTTTTAAATCTGTAATTGTCAAAGCTCCTCGTTACTGATTTTCTGGAGCTCAGTGATCCAACTAAACAGACTGTCAACACACTCTCAACAGGTCAATTATTTCATTCTTTAATTGAAATACAAATTTAACTTTAAAATTGTAACTGGTTTCCAAACGTACATATTCTTTTTCAGGTTTTTGGTCAGATGTAAGTGTGAGCAGCTCTGTTCAGCTGAGGATACTTCTCTCCTCTTCTCCACTGAGTAAGTAAGAGACATTGCATTTATAATACATATTGTTATATATTTGTTTTATTTAATTTAACACTAGAACTCTCTATTCTATTTCTATTCAATCTACTTGTTTTCTTTTTATATTATAAAAATAATACTTGACCTTCTAACCTAGTGCTATCTATTCTATTTATTTCATCTACTTCTACTTTTTATTCTGTTTATTTCTATTCAAATAAATAACTAAACAAAAAACCTGTGTGCTGTGTTACGCGGTAGAACTAAGTCGGCGATTTTCACAACACCTTATATATTGTTGCTCTTTGTCGCGTTGAGTGCTTCTTGTTAACTCATTTGTAAGCTCTCTTTTGGATATAAGTTGTCTGCTACATGTTAACTGACTGTAATGTAATATTATTGGGTTTATGCATAAACATACCTAGTCATACCTAAAATATTAAAGCTATCCCATGACTTATATATAATATTATATATAACGTTTTTCTTTTAACATTGTGAAGGGCTTCATCTGTTCTTCATTATTTTGCGAGTCTTCTTGCTGTTGGCTGAGTAGACATCACATGTTCATTTCATTGCTCTAATTAAGAAATGCAACCGTTTGGATTAGAGAACATTTAATTATGTGAAAATAGCATTAAACTATGTGGAAAAAAGCTGCTGCACACTGAAATAGAGACTGAATGATATTTAATGTCAAATGCTTGTAAAGTCATGTAGCCTACATTCGTCACCTTTTATGCTTAAAACTTTACCTTGATTGAATTTTGTTTTTATACTTCATGTTTATCGTTCGCCTTCTTTTTTTTTGCCTTGATATCAGAAATTAATATTAGTTCAATAAATTACCGTTCTGCCAGTTTTTACTTTTGATATTAAAACTTAAAAAGATTTCAACTTTAAACTCTGAGTTGGCTGAACCTCTTTTATTGAAACGGGCCCCAGATCTGTTTGTCTGAGTATTTTGTTGATTGTCAGCAGTGTTGATGTCCAAGTGTGTCTTTTATTTGAGAGATAATATCTGTTCATTTTCTGTTATGAAGAATTACAATAGCGTTTGTTTGATAAAACTATTTTTACAGTTCAGTAATAAATCAATACTCTTAAAAATACATTTTAAACTATTTAACAATGCTGTTTAGAATGCATCAGTGGCTTTGATCAGGCTGCAGCATATAGTTTCGTTATTTAAAAAAATGCTAATTTCAATTCCAGCACCTGCAGCTTTGTTAATTCATTCCCTCTTTCCAAGGTTTGTGTCCGACTGGCTTTTTAAAGGCCTGAGAGACTCTCATTAGTGTATTAAAAACACAGACACAACATAAATGAAGCACCATCACATTTATTAGATAAGGGATAATAAATCATTGTTTCACCACTGCTGCTGATTCAATACACTTTTTAAACAACAAATTGACAAGCACAACTTTTTTTTTTTTCATAAATTACTAATGTTTTCCCAGTAATCACAGAAGAAAGATATTACTGGACTCCTGCATCATTGCAAAAGGTAAAATATTGATAGATAAAGATAAACTTTTATCTCTGAAACCGAGTAACCCCCAAAATGACTTACAACAATGGTAATCAAATATCTGCACACATATTTAAAGAACCTATATAATATTAAATGGTTTATCAATTTATCATTTTCCAAACAAACCTACACAACATAACATACTGTAACTCTTAATCAACTAGTAATCCCTATATATGCCCAACATCATTGTGTGAATAAGAATTACAAACAAAGACAAGCAAATAGAGCTGCTAAAGCAATGATATAAATCAGCCATAATGTCAAAGTATCCTACTGTATATGTAAAGGAACTAAAACATTCTCTGATTTCAACTAAACTAATTATTGCCATTTCTGTGTATGTCTTAATATTTGGAAAGGGGAAAACATGGATGCTGGATTAATTTCCGTATACTTAAAAAAAAAAACATTAAATAGAAAAAATTAATGAAATAAAATCATCCCAAAGTAAATATATTTTCATGTCAGTGTAGTTGAAGTTCTCATACAACACCCAGGTCCCACTCTCTACACAGATGGGAAAATACCAAATGTCCAAGACCAACGTTGGCCACTCCTAGTATGGAGTGTGATTTGGGACACAGTCTTTGAACGATTTTCACAAATAGTTTGCGTAACTCACTGGGTTTTACAGTGAATACTAAAAAAAGTTATAATACAAGCAGTAATAACGCCGACGCCCCGTGTGAATGGGGCGTTAACCTCTGCCCTTGACCTGATATGGGTTATGTTCTGGAACATTAGATGAATGAAAACAATTGAAAACACACAAATATATGCTGAGCCTGCATATGCACATGTACATACAGTATGAACACACATCCATTAAGAGAGGGTAAACCCAGCAGGCCATACCTCAGGCATCATTGTGCCACATCTTGAAGCACTCACGGGCTTCTTTCACCTTTTCTTCTGGGCCTTTATAGTACACTCTAAACAGCCTTTCATAAAATGTCTTTGGCAGGAACATCTGTGATTACAAGAATTGTCCAAAATTATGCATATTAATGGAATACACGAATCTACTACATACTATGCAATACAATTATTTGTTTGTAATGCTAATCGGTAACTGAATATATATTTTTAATATTTCAAAGTGAAATGGGTACCTGATCAGTCCTCAGGAAGACTTTGTTGGAATCATGCTTGCTGTAGAAATAGACATTGTTCATGGGGTTTTTATCCTTCATGCTGTGATCTATGTGAACCTCCTGGATGAGAGGACATTTCCAATTAAATTATTTCAGAGATACGTTAAACCGAAGAGATCAACAGATGCCAAAAAAATAATTTTAAACATACATCAACCACAAAATCCGTAACCTCCAGGTTTTTCGACTGCACTGCCTCTGTCCACTGATCCTTTATCTTTATGAAGGTTCGAGAAAATCAACAGTCAGATATAACACATGCACAAAATAAACAGCATGGATAATGTTTTCAGCTTGTAGACAACCACCTTAATATCAGTAGTATCTGGTATTATGATTTGTATTTCAGTATAAGCTACAAACTGAAAACAATGTTGCAATAAAGGAAATATAAGCTGCTAAGAATATTTTAGCTGTGCACTGTCAAATACCTCTGAAAAGTTTTTCGTCCCCAGTTTAGCCTCTCCCAGAAACTTTGGCAGGTCCCTTTTGAGAATTTTATTCACCTTTTCTCTGGCATCCTTAAGTTTTTTTTCTGCAGCTTTCTCTGCAGCGGTTTCACTCATCTTATTGTGATCAAAACCAGGGTACACAATTTTCTCAAGAATATGATCTGTTAAAAAAGGGCATAACATAACTATTTCTCTTTCGCAGGGTAGTTTTCATTTTCTTTCAGTCCCATACACAAGCTTTCCACTGACCTGTGAGTTTTGTGTATTCTTCCATGTTGTCTTTTGCTTTAGAGATCTGGAAATGGCTATCAGCATCCACAAGGGCTTCTTTAATCCTAATATGCAAAGAAAAACAAGTATGTACTGTATATATTTATTTATATGCACTGTGTATATTATATATTAAATAACAAAGCATGATGAATGTAGTGTACTTAATTAGCCAATACCTAGTCATCGTATGTCTCAACAAGAGACAAAAATATACAGGCAACAGACAATAACGAAATTAATATATAGTTTGTGGGATAATATAGGCCTACAGTCTGCCAGCAAAATAAGGCAGTGGCTATTTACAGTTGGGGGAGGAGAGAGAGAGAGAGCGAGAGAGCACGAGAGAGTGAGTGAGGACTGGAGGAGAGAGAGAGAGAGAGAGAGAGAGCGCGAGAGAGAGAGAGA
Organism: Sinocyclocheilus anophthalmus; assembly: GCA_018155175.1. Lineage (NCBI taxonomy): Eukaryota > Metazoa > Chordata > Actinopteri > Cypriniformes > Cyprinidae > Sinocyclocheilus > Sinocyclocheilus anophthalmus. Next base: position 106,239 of record JADLZN010003260.1, read on the forward strand.
ATAAGAGAGAGAGAGATAGAGAGAGTGTAGTTGAGTAAAGGGGAGGGTAGAGAGATAGAGATGAGTAGAGTATAGAGAGATAGAGCGTCGAGAGAGAAGAGGTGAGTGAGGAAGGGATGGATATCTAGTAGTAAGAGAGAGAGAGAGCGCAAGAGATTGAGTGAGAAGGGAGTGAGAGAGAGAGAGATCGAGATAGTGGGAGTATGAGGGAGATAGAGAGAGAGAGAGAGAGAGTGAGTGAGGTAGGGAGAGAGAGATAGATAGAGAGATATCGCGCAAGAGAGTGAGTGAGTAAGTGAGGGATATGAGAGAGAGATAATAAGAGCTGAGAGATAGAGATAGGATAAGTGAGTGAGGAATGGAGGGAGAGAGAGAGAGAGGGAGAGAGAGAGCGAGAGAGAGAGAGAGAGAGTGAGTGAGGAATTAGGGAGATGAGAGCGCCGAGAGAGAGTCCGGTAGATAGAAGAGAGAGAGAAGCGAGACGAGTATAGAGCGCGAGAGATCACGAGAGACGTGGAGTGAGAAGGAGGAAGAGAGAGAGATATATAAGATAGCGAGAGATGTTGAGGACTGGAGAGAGGATTGTGCCGCAGTCCATTTACAGATTCTGTGACTGACCAATCTAAAGAAGATTCCAGAGAGCCATGTCTTAAAACTATTTATCAATGAGAACCGGCAATAATATATAGAATATATAATCTTACATTATTTGCAATATATTGACAGTCTTGTGCTGGTAGCCTGACGATGGCGTGTGTATCTGTGTCGAAACATGTCTAATATTATTTCCTCCTTTATCTACAAAGAAAATTGCCCAACTGTTGCATTTTATCTTTCCATACTTACTAAATAAAATAATTTATATTATATTATAAGAATATTAATAAAAGTTTGATGCAGTGTGATAACTTAGGCCAGATTGAGTAATATCTTACTTAGAAAATACGTTGAAAAGCAAAGTTATGTTTGAACTACAGATGGCTGTTTAGTTAATAGACTGATATCTACACAATATATTAAATAGCAATCTTTTTTGGTGATAAATATGTAAAGCACACTGTAAAGCATAAATAAGTTTATAACATAATTTCACAATATTATCAAATGTATCAGGTACCTTGTCCCTGTAGCAGATGGCTAGCCTCATTGGTTTTTCAGCATTACTGGAGTCATCCTTTATTTCCACTTCACACACTCGAGCAAACATCAGCAGCCGTTGATGGTCAAAGCTCTTTGAAATGCCAAGGTAATGACAGTCTCTGTAAAAAGACACTAATATAATGATGATTCAAGTACAATGATTCAGATTTAAAGAATTGTACTTTCTCTATTTTGGACTATATAATCTTCCCCATATTCTTGTTTTGATTTTTTTAAAGCTTGAACAATATGACAACAGTCTACAATAATAAAGAAAATGATAATAATGTAAATCAGATGACTAGATGATATAATTGCAAGATATCTTGTTGACCTTTAAGCATATGTTCACTAATCAGAAGAAAGTTTCTCAGGGGCAAATACATCTCTACATCTGTACTAGGTGTTATTTCCTGTCCATCAAAAAAGCATACAGCATGGGTTACTCAAAAATATTACGGAAGAATTCTAAATGTATATTTACCGAGCAAAATAGTCCCATTTGTCAACATCAATGCCGTTCCGTTTATTTGCCACAATCTCATAAAGGAAAGCCTTGTCCTCCGTCCTGCCACGATCCGCAGGCCACTGGAAGAATGAACATACTTTTAATAGCTATCAAACATTTACATACGCTGGTGAAAGTCGTCTGCAATTGTTGTTTACTGGAGTTTGTACCTCTTTTTCTGCTGTATCCACCCCTTTGATTAATTCAGCAATAAAGGTAAGATCTTTTTCCTTTTCCAGTCCATATGATACCATCAGCTGTTCCAGATTATTCTCCTCTACCATGTAGTGAAACATTTTAACTGAGGCTTCTTCATGCTGAAAATGAAACACAACCATAAATAGCCTAGATAAATATATAAAATATAATTATGTAAATCTATAGTCAAAGTCATATAAATATATTCATGAATAAATATATTAAATAAAAAGGGATTTTTCCTTACAGACATAGGTTTTTATTTTGTGGTTTTCTTTTTCTTTTTAACCAAAAAACACTGAAGGTTTAGTGTTCTGTGGTTTATGCATGTTACATGCAAACACACATTTCTAAATCTAACTAAAAAGGTCAAGTAAACTGTGTGTTACGTAGAACATGACATTAAGTTGATAATATCACCAGATCTCATTAAAAAGCTTCTTATTTTACTCTCAGCCTGAAGACTTGTGTATGAAGTTTGACACACCTTCCATTTGGGATCTAGCAAAAAGAAAAACAACAACATGGAATATATATGAAATGATTGCTATATTAAAGGTGAATTACCAACCACAAGACAGTGAGTACATGTCACTAATCAGCCAGGTCTCCACACCAGCCAATCCCAGCGCACTCTCTCGCCTGAGTATTAATCACGTGCACCTGCCACCCATCTGCACGCTCATCAGACTGGCTTCAAATCCCTTTTCTTTTTATTTATTATATGATTTTTAAAAAAAACTTGCTACTTGTACTGCATTAAGCTAACTGAGACTAGTTATAGCACTTGCATATCATTGCGCTTTTGTTGATTTTGATTGCTTCCATGTCCCATTTGTAGATCTCATTTGGATAAAAGCGCCTGCTAAATGACTAAATGTAATGTAATCTGACAAGGGAGTGGGTGTAGGGGGGGGGCGGGGGCGGGGCCGAGAGCCGTGGGAACGAGCGAGGCCGGGGGTTGCGTAAGGCTAATGAGAGAACGGGGGGGGGGGGGGGCGACACCTTTCCGCCCTCACCGATCCCTCGAGTCTCACGGGGTGGTAGGGTAGGCCCAGAATGTAAAATAAGGATGCGACAGTGGAAGACGAGAGAGGACCAGGCCTGGACTTTATTTTGTGTTTTTTTTGTATTAAGTTTTAGGTAATTGTCACTGGTTCCCGCCTCCTTCCTTTCCCGGACTAACTAACTGTGTTACATAATGAAATTTAAACCTGCTCTGGTCATGTGACAATTTGCACTAACCATGTGACACTGCACATATTTAATTGAGACCCTTCATGGTGTTTTTTTTTTGTTGCTATACCTGCAAACAGACACGACTGATTAAATGTGCCATCTGCTTAAGCCATGCGTTGTTTTGTGTGCCGTCAAAGTCCCTAGACGACGTTAAATAAGTGTGATGAGGTGTTTACATGCTAATGCCTTCAATACCACAACTAAAATATGAATACTCCACGTCTTAATTCGATTTGTGTTTACTTCGAGTACAGCTTTAGCCGGATTAAGGTAATCAAAAATCACTGTTTAAATGGTAGATTCTTAATCAGAGTGTTGTCTTAATCCTGTTAATATCGGATTATTGTTGTCCATGTAAACATTTGCATAGTCACATTAAAGGTGGTGCACCAATTAATTTTATTTAATGCTATGGGTTCTGGATTGACACCCAGCAGCATGAACAAAAGTGTTAAGTATTTGGCTTGTAATATGATTTTGTCCCTTGTAAAATAAAACATTGTTTATCAGGCTATTAGTATGTTTTCACATAATGTGAATTTTCATCATTTCGAAAAATACTTAACATGCAAGACTTTTTAAATGTGGAGAAAGTCACTGAGTGTGCCTTTAAATGAACTGTTTGTCCAAAACCAATTAATTTACCTTTTCAATTAGTCCTTTAGCACAGTGGTTCTCAACCCTCTTCTTGGAGCCCCTCAACATTACACATTATGAAAGATACACCTATTTTAAGCTCTACTAATGAGCCGATGACCTGAATCAGGTGTGTTTGACTCGGGAGATATGCAGGAAAAGGGCTGAGAACCACGACTCACCTTAATATCTTTGCAAAGTTGTAAAAAAAAAAAGAAAAAAAAAAGCTACAATTTTTAAGGACTCTTTCCATACAAAAGCAGTTCAAGATCCAAAAAGCAACATAAATGTAGACTATTCATTATTCGCTAATAATCCTCCCTTGCACTGAAACGCATGTTTAGTCCATGTTCGTGTGGAGGAATGATAGTGACACCAAAACACAATTGGTTCTCACGTCAAAACATGCTGTTTACAGTCAAGTTTTCTATGAACTGCTGTTTTACGGATGTGTGAAAGTTAACTATTCTTTTAAAAATCGCATTCTTTTAGTGACATAGGTTTTTAATTACTAAAATATTAAGAGCACAAGTGAATAATTCGTACTTTTTATACACATAACTACAAACAGCAAGACTAGAGAAGTGAGAAACTCTGATATTTACCAGACTGGACTGCAGGAATGAACATCTTATCAAACAAATGAGAAAATGGACCGTGACCTTGAGAACAGAAAAAAACAAATGTAAAATTGCTATCTGTAGAATATGGTGGTACCACTAGTAGTTGACACATCCACAAACCATATATATATATATATATATGTGGCACTCACCTAAATCATGGCACAGACCAGCAATTTTGACACAGAGAATGTCTCGATTGGTAATGTTGAGCTCCGGCTGTTTCTCTTGCAGACTCTTGACCAGACATCCTGCTAAATGTGCCACACTTACACACACAAACAGAACCTCAGTTTACTTAAAGGAAAACATGATAGATAAATAGTTTAATTGGTCAAATCAATTACTTTTACATCTCAGATTTCTAAATATTTCCACTTTTTAAAAAATTATTCATTGGTAACACTTCAGAATACAATTCCGTCATTAATGAATAACAGGAACAAATGAGTAATGCAAAATTAGCACTCTAGTAACTGACAAGAAATTCACTATTACTTGCTAATTCATTAATCTTGTTAGTTGTGAGTTTCTTGTTAGTTACTAGAGTGCTAATACTCATTTGTTCCTGTGTAGTTAGTCATTAATAATGGAATCGTAGTCTAAAGTGTTACCGATGCATTGAATAAATTGTGTGTAAACATCCGTTACCCAATGGAGTGTTCAAAGCGGTTATGTGAGGCCCCAGGGAAGACCCAGTATCCTGCTCCCAGCTGTTTAATGTTTCTCAGTCTCTGAAACTGTGGCGTGTCAATGATCTTCACCAGCAGGGGGTGCAGCTCAATGTGACCATGGACAGAGTCATTAACAACCTACAGGATACAAAAGAAAAACTTTTTGTTTACGTCACAATACAGGTCAATCCCACAATGGCTTTGGTATATCATTTACTTTAAAATTGTGCTTTTAATCTGGGCAAATTTGCACTGAGAAACAATTTTAACCATAGAATGTATACTGAAGGGGGGGATATATGGGTATGTACTGTTTTAATTCGAGAGGATGACTCAACCTAACCACTCGCTTATGTTTCACTTCTTCTATTTCTTGTTTCTATGTTGAGCTTACCTTCACTTCAGTTGAAAGCTTCAATGAATATTTCTCTTCAATGTTTAGCAACTCCCCAATGATCTTCTTTTTTTTCTCTGTGGTATACAAATAATGTATGAATGTAAGAAATATTTTATTTCAATTTAACAACAAGAAAACCCAAGTATAAAGAGGTAGCCATCAATTACACTTATGCAACAACTCAAAGCACAGCTGGATTAGGTGATTGATGTGTTCAGCTTCAAACTGCACAGTCCACTGAATATGGGAACATTAAGCATTACAGTATGTGTTATGTATTGAAGCTGCTAATTTGTGAGTGTTTATTTGAGTTCAAATAATTCAAGTTTCCTCAATGTGATATTTTTGTCAAAGTAAATTGTTGGACATTTTATTTGAAATAGCTATTTATAAATAATTCATGAATATAATTTAAAAGACTCTATAGAGGAGAAGCTGTACTACACTGAAAAAAGTAAAAAAAAAATTAAAAAGAACTTCAGAAATGAATTGAATGATTTTACACCCTGTAGGCTAATCTTCAACATGTATGTCATTAAACATTAATTTTGGAATGATCTGGTTTTAGAGTTTACACCAAATAAATAAATAAAATGCTGTTTTATAAAAGACATCCACCAGCACATTAAAATAATCAGTGTTGAATTAACCTACCAGCAACTACAGTACTCTGAAAAGTTTTAGGCACTTCTGAAATAATGCTGTAAATTGAGAATATTTCCGAAATTAATGTCATAAATATAATATATGTATCAATTCACTTTTATTAACTGGATAAAACTGCTTTATGGATTGTACCAGCTGTTGTCAGACAAACATCTGACTATTATTACAATGAGTGGCCAAATTAATGTTTGTAGATAACTCAAATTTACGTGTCAGCAAAAGATAGAATCATCATATTTTGAATGGTTGAAGCACCAAATGTGCGTAAGAGTGCAGAGTATTGTATATTCTTCTGGTTCATTTTAAAACAAGCACAACATCACTATGTTGGAAAGTGAGAGAAACTTATTGAAAAAAAAAATGTTAGGATGCCACACAAAAACACAATTGTGTTAAACCTTTATGCACCTTTTCAATTTCTTTTCAATGTATAAAGTCAGATTGAATTACAAAGGAGGGCTTTTGTCACGAATCCGGTCCATGAACTTTCTTCTGCTAGCCATCAGAGGTCACCCTTTCCGATTTCATTGACTCTCGCACTACACACTGTTGCACATCACCCCGTACTACATATCCCATCATTCATTGCACTGTTTGCACTCAGCACGGATTGCACACAGCTGGTTACACTGATTGCACCCAGCTGTTTCATATCACTCCCTCACTATTTAAACTCACTCTGATCCCTTCCCTGGGCCAAGTATTGTATGCATTTATCTCTCTCTTAGCGTAGTTATCTCCGAGCCTGTTTCCCTTCGATAGCCTTACCTATCTTCCTTTCTGTTTCCTCGTTTTCTTCTGATTATTGCTTGTGTACGTCGGACTACCTCGCTCGTCTTGCCCTGTTCGATCTGTTGACCCTGCCTGGACCTCTGCCTGTGTTATGGATACCACCTTGTGTCAGCCCTCGGTGGCTAGTGGTAGCCGCTCTCTACCACGCCCGTGTTTGCTCCCTTCTGTCTTTTCCCTCATATACCGTTGGGCCATTGTTTGACCCTGCCTGTGTTTCTGACCTCTTCTGTTCTAAATAAGGCTCGCATATGGATCCGCACGTCTCACGTCTCGTCAGCCACGTTACAGCTTTGTCTTATGAATAAATTATTTAACGAGCTGGAAAGATCAAACAGTGAGTCAAACATAATTTATATTTACCAAAATATGATTTGCTGAAAAAATGGCAAAAGGTAAAAACTCACATGACATCTTTCTTGTCTTACCTTCACTTGCTTCACACAGTGTTCTTATATTTTCAACAGTTTGGTTGAACGTTTCATTCTGCATTGCATCACGAGAGTCAGACATCTTTCTTTGTTTTTTGGAGGCCTCTGTTGTCTTCTTTCTTCTGCAGCAAACTAGTATGATGTCAGTCAGGATGTGTTGATCTGCTTCCAGCTTTTATAGATCCAGAGACTGTGAAGGGTGTGTCACAAATACTGATGAGCGTCATCTCTGAGAGACGTCAAGGTGAGATGCATCTATTTCAAACAATGAACCTCATATGAAGTCACAGAAACAAGTGTGTGGATGAAATAGTTTACAGTCGAGTTTGAGAAGAAAAGCAGATTTTACATTATGATATCTCTTGAAACTTGTTTAAAACTGAATCTATTAACATCAAACCATCGAGATCATTACACGTCATTAACGATTCTGGATGACGACCTCAAGATTTCTCACACTATATAGCCCAAAAGGAGCAAAGCAGGTCTGCATAAATGTCTGCAGCATCTGCATAGTTAATACAGCTTTACTATGAGCTACTAATATGATGTGTGCTGTCTGCTTTGAGAATTACTGACACAGCACAATTCAGATACTTACATTGCTTGATTTAATCGTGAGAAACGACTGAAGGTCTTCTTTCTCTCTCTGCTTTGAGCTCGTCACCTGTGAATGGTGCCTTATTTTAATGATAAATGTGTCGCTAAGCACAGGTAAGGGTGCCGCTTGAGTGAGATCTCCACGGAAATGATGCAACAGGCTATTATTGCTTTTGTAAGAAGGTCTGTATGAACGTCTGGTAATGCAGCAAAGCCACGACAAATCATCCAACATTGATCCCGTTGCTGTTTCTCAGCTATTAAAAGCTATTCATTTGTATTTGTTCATGTTTTTATTTGTCTTTTTCTCTGGAGTTTTTGTAATAATCTAATGTGAGGTGGTGATGATCTTCAATTGGATATGTATTACTGATCAAAGACCAAATGTAAATCCCACACTAAAGCACAAGAGACCACACAATACCAGCATCTGTGAACACACGGGCTAAAAAAAAATTAATAAGTAAATAATTAATCAATCAATAGATCTGGTCCATCTGGATTTAAATCCATCAGGCAAATACTTATGATTTTAGAATTGAATCATTATTGCAGTGATTAATATTTTCTGGCATGTTGGCAACAGTTATTTTAACCCTGACTGATGCAGTGTGGCTTTTTATTTTGTGGCTGTATTTTTTTCCAAGATATACACTTGAGACATATTAAACAAACATGGCTTGTGTGCGTGTGTGTGTGCGTGTTCGTAAGTTCATAAGTAGGCCTAATAATGAAAACATTCAGTGTTGTAATGCAAGTGAATCCAGTTGTAGCGGTTCTTCTGTTCATTGAAGGAGCAGCTGATCTGTGCTTCTATTTGCATTCATACACACTTTCACATGTTAAAGCTACTTTAGATTGTCTGTTTTGTGTTCTGTTTCATTTGTCAGAGTAAAATTTCTTCACTTTGGCTAAAAACTGCTGAATGAATGAATGTAAATATACTTGTCAATGTAAACAAACATGCTGTCTTCCTCGTTTAACCTCCATACATTGTGAGTAAGATGTGATGAGTAGAAATGTTTTATATACTGTATGTTTTAGATGAGTCCTGAAAATGCAGGTTGTGTGCTACATGATAATGAATATAATTTCACAGACCTTATCAAGTGTATTGGATGACATCCCAATAATATTATACAACTTTAAATAATCTAAATATAGTACAGTAGGTTATATTTTAAAATGTATTATATTTATTTTATTTTACTTACATTTGTATTTAATTTTTACAAGTAGAAGTTTCAGTAGACTATTCTGTTCTATTGTGTTTTCTCCTAGACTCTTGTTTTATTAAGGAGTTATTGCCAGAGCAGTTTGATTTTAGGACATTTCTGTGCATTAGACACTGGAATATCATACAGCTTTATATAATATATGTAAAAAAATGCCTTCCATTTTCAATGCAAGTGTAAGAATGGTTCAGTGTAGTGATTTCTTATCAAAACCTCTTTGTGTTCAGAACTGAAAGTGAGAGAAAGAAGAGAGACATGGAGGAGAGATGGAGATAAACCAGCACACATCAGGACAGATGAGCGTACATTCAAATATATCTGTCCTTTGGTTGTTCCTTCAGCTGATCTAAACATAAAGCTCAGTGTTTTGCTCCTGATTTCCTCAAGCGGCCATATATTTCCATACAGTGACCTGCTGTGCAGCCAAAACTGTGAACATCTGATAGCATGCAATGCAAATATTTAATTTATTAATCAAATGATTATGTCATGAATGGTGTTTGTTTTGGTGTTGCTTAATAGAAATGTACTATTATACATTAAACACTATTATATACTATTATATACTATACTATTATAACTATATACATTAAATAAATTGAGCAGCTGGACAATTTAATATCATATGTTGTGTAATTTCCTTCAGTTAAATACGACACTTAAGATCACTGCAGTGTATTAATTTGAGTTCAAAGAACAACACAATACAAACCTCTCATTGTTTTGTTGTTTTATTCACTGATGTCATTTTGCAAAAATAGACTTGTGTGTATAATAATGTATTTGTATATGAGTTATTTGTCTGTTATCTCAGCTGTCTTTTGTTCATTCTGTCTTATGCAACTATTACATACGCCCTTTCAGGTTTATGTGCGTTTGGTTTTCATTTTTAAGCCGTATAGCACAATGTGTTTTTACTAACAGAAGCAATGTTTGGTCTTATGGGTGGGAAACATATTTGATTTACATTTTACAGCAAAGCATTTAAAACACAGTTAAACATGATTTAATATTTACTGAGTATTACTGACCGTCCCTGTTTGTGGAAGGATGTGTTCAGAGAGTTTATGGATGTGGAGTCATCGTTAGTTGATCCTTTATGAGATATAGATGAGTAAATTAATGCTGAACAGTGAGTAGTGTTTGTTATGTAATAGACAGCTGAAGTTCAGCATTGAGCTGTTATTTTCCTCATTAAGCCACATAACATAGTTCTGATATCTAGTTCTATGTTAAGTTTAATCATGATTTATACTGAGTGTTCAGTCACCTAAAGCAGCTGGTTTGAGTCTCACTTGAGGATGTGATGCTGCTCTGCGCCTCCAGAGTGTGCTTCACATGAGCAGAGCTAAACACGTGCTTGAAATGTTTATGTTTAAAAGCATACATTAGCAGGCAAATATTCGAGAAGATGACTGGAAAGAGAGTTGTAGCTGCTATCAGCTGCTGTTGAGTAGAGTTTGAAGAGTTTCAGGAGCTGCAGCTGTGCTTCTGTTATCTGAGCTGATCTGATCAATGTGCTGCATTGAGATGAACTTATCTTGCAATGAACTTCAGCTATGATACCCTAGAAGTACAGCAGTTACTATATTATGATTGGGAATGCACTCAAACTGCACTAAAGCTGTGCTGCAGTTATTCTACAGCAGATTGTGTGCACAGTTAGGAGTGTATGAGTGGATTTAATGCAGCTGTACTACAGTGTAATACTCAGCGATAGTTCACCCAAAAATGAAGATTCATCATGTGATCGTCCTCATGGAACTACATTCTTCTCTGTTTGCAAGTCTGTCTATTTCAGATCTTTACTTTTTATTTTTTTCCACAAAAAAGTCAATCAATCTCTCAACACTATTTTAAAGAAAGGAGTGAGGAAGAGCTCTTATTGAGAATTAGCAGAGGTTTAGATGTTGATGCTTTATGTCAACAGACTTTATGTAACATACACACATACAACTTATTTTTGTCATAATGATTTTTTATCACAATTCCATCCTGTTATGTCAATCTCATAATTACAATTTAGTATGTCTTAATTCTTTTAATTTGGACACCAATTTTCATTTAGACACAGAAGTCTGTTTTAAATCGACAAATGCAAAGCAAACTAAACTGAAAACTCATCTGAAACACTGACTGATGATGAAGATGCTCAAGATTACAGTACGATTAATTCAACAATTAATATCAGACGGAGCGTTATAACAGACACTGGTGCAAAGTGACTCAGGCAAACATTTACAGAATAAAAGTCCAGATGAAGAGCACTAGAGTCCTCTGCTGGTCACTCTTCATGCATTACAGCGGCACACTTTCCACTAATCGAACTAAAGTGTGCTTAATTCATTTGATATTATTATTCTATCAATACTACTCCATTATTTATTTTCCATTATAGCTTCTCTCTGTCACCGATTTGTTGTAACATGAAGTGAGCAGGTTTATTTGACTCGTTTGCGTCTTTTGTTTTGTTTTTTTTTTTTTTAATAAACTTCCCCGGGGATATCACGTGACAACATCTGATAGCAATGGAGGTGTAGTTCGATTGCTCCCTGACTCGGTATCCTTAATCAGTTTTTTTTCAGTAAAACTATCAACATTTGGTTAGTTTTGACTGTTTTTCTAATGGAGCTGCGAATGAAGATGGCAAAACGTCAATTGACACTGGCTTCGCCGGAGAAAAAGTGAGTTAACCCTCTGGGGTCTGAGGGTGTTTTAGGCCCTGGAGAAGTTTTGACATGTCCAGACGTTTGTGCTTTTTTCAGTTGCTAATAAACATTTTAATGGCTAAGTTGAATACCCGTCATCAGCACAAACTGGGCTACAATAATATGTGAGCAGAGGCGGACAAAGTACTCAACTTCATTACTTGAGTGAAAGTACAGAGCCTACTGTCAAGATATTTACTCATTACAAGGAAAAGTTGTAAGACGATTTTCCTTACGTATAAGTACAGAAGTACTTGGCTTTTAGAAGTCCTAATTACCAAACGTACATTTACTTTTTATGTCATGCCTGTTTTATTGTGTACGAGACTTGCATCCTGCTGAAGCAACGTTAGAATACATACACTTCTGAAATTACACGACTACTTGTATATCTTTGGCATAAGAGCTTTTATAATTGTTAAAACCCTATGGAGGAAAATATTTAACACCCCAACCCACCCCCGCAAAAGCAGGATGGTAGTGATCTCACTTATCTCTGACATCTCCATGTGGCCATTCATCCACATTTGAACAGAGTGGACAGTGAAATGCTGTAAATACAGACCGATAAGGAAAAAAAAAAATCAAACCTGCTTTAAAAACCAGCAACACAACTGTAGCTGTACAAATTTACAACAGCAGCACTGCTTTAACAAAAAAATCAAAACAGCAAGACTTATTTGACATAAAACAAAAATTAAAAAAATGCTGTCTAATCACTCTCGTGGTACTGTGATTTCACACACAGAACAGTCTGTGCAGTGCTGCTTCAAGTCCAACATCTTTTGTGTTTTATTAGGAGACGCACGACAGTTCTTCTGTGGCTTTATAGGTATTTTCACTTACACAATTTAGCAAAGTCGGACAATATTGTGTCTAATTTATACCACAATATTAATTTCTTATTATTTAATTTTTGTAAATAAATATCACATTTGCAACTTGTCAGTGTTAAAAAATGCTGGGAAATCATTTAATGTAGTCCTACAAGAGTGATTACTGATAAACTGTCTGAAAAAAAGAGTCACGTTTTAGAGAAGAAAAAATCACCCACTGACTTTCAAAGATGCTAACGACTTTCTACTTCAAGGACCTTCATAGAAATGCAGTGGAGTGAAAAGTACAATATTTGTCCTTCAAATGTAGGGAAGTTAAAGTCATAAGTTCCCAGAAAAAATAATACTCAAGTAAAGTACCAATACTCAAAAAGTGTACTTAAGTACAATACTCAAGTAAATGTACTTAGTTACTGTCCGCCTCTGTATGTGAGCAGCATGTATGTACATGATTGTGTTTTTGAGAAAACAACGTTTATGCGTGCTTAGTGAACAATTTTAATTTTAAAGGCACTGAAATAAGGCCATAAAACACATACAGAACATTTGTTCACAAGACTTCTGAGAACTGGATCTTGAAGGCTAGATGATGTGAAAATCATCTTACTCATTTACAGAAAACAATATATTGATTTAATTGTTTTTATTTCTACACTTTTTGTGTAGAAAAGGTATATGCGAGGGGGCGTGAATGGTCATGCATAATGCTGTGGTTCACACACTGTAAAAAAAAACAATGTAAAATGTACAGTAACTTACTGGCAATGTTGGTTGCCAGTTAGACTGTAAATTTACAAAAGTACTGCAAATCAATAATTACAATTGTACTGTGAAATACAGCAAACTGTTTTTTTTTTACAGCTATCACTGTAGAATTTAATGTTGATAAATATGAGTGAAATTACAAGAGCAACTGTGAACTCGTAATGCTATACATACATTTTACAGTAAATTAGAACATTTGTTGTGAAATTGAATTCACTAAATGAACTACAATTAAGATTGTTCACTGCTTTGATAGTGTGTAAACATTTGGTTAACTTATTTCACTTGAATCCACTGAGAAGGAATATTTCCTAGTATACAACTGGAAACACTTAATGTACTTAGTAAAATTATGAAAAACATGACTTTAACTCAAAGCTCTGCAGTTCATGGTCAGCTATAGCACACATGCATGTGCTGAAGTACTTAACAAAGAGATCATCACTGCATCAACTCCACATTTACTGCCTGAGGAGAAACTTCGCGCCATTGTTGCCGACGAGTTAAAGACGCACCTTAGCTTCGTAAGGGAACTGTTTAAAGAAGAATTCGCCCCGTTTGTTGATAGACTTGGAGTTCTGGAAGAGGATGTTCGTCTGATAAGAAATAATTTTGATAGCATGCAAACAGCTCTCCGTCACGCAAAAAAAGACACTATGGAGGTTACGCTAGCAGTGGACTCCCTTCAGGAAAAGTTGGCGAGAATCGAGGATAAAAGCCGCCAGTCCAATATCTGTCTAGTGGGGCTGAAAGAGGGGGTAGAAGGAGATGACCCTCTGGGATTTGTACAGAATCATCTTCTTTAATGGATTCCCTCTCTTGCTGGCAAAGATAGAAAGAGCCCACCGTATTTATAGCGGTGAACGTTCGAAATCAACCCCTCATACATTAATCTTCATGATGCTGCGTTATCAAGACCGGAATGCAATCCTGAATGGAGCCCGAACCGCTGGACAAATTCTTAATATGGGAGCACCGCTGCTTTTCTTCCCAGACTATAGCACCCACACTGTGTCTAAGAGGAGAGTGATGGCATCGACGAGGAAGAAGCTAACTCAGCTGGGGATATCATCCTCTTTGGTCTACCCCGCGGTAGTGAAAGTTACTCACCGAGGGAAGATTTCTGTTCTCGAGACACCGGCGGAGGTTGAAAAGTTCAACTATCGTATACTGTTGTTTTAACAAACATATCTGGTACTTTTTGTTTTTGGAATTTTTATGACAGTCATCAATCAAATTTTTGACACATAGTCGCCTATACTCTCTCTTACTTTGCTCTGGAATATGGCAGTCTGAGGGCAGCTATGTTCTAGCCTGGCTTCTTAACCAGGTTGTGTTCCTCTTGGCACAAGTTCTCTCGATTAAGCGCGGAAGTCTTTGTCTAGGAATCTGCTATTCGAGGATAGCTGTGTTCCAGCCCGGAGACAGTGCTGTCTCCCCTCTTTGGGATGTTATTAGATTTGTTCTCTGTGAGCCCCTTGCCTGGACTGGGCTGTCTCCCCTTCGGGGTTTTAAGTAGATGGCCTGGGCAATCTTCAGCCTTATCTGAGAGAACTGCTATTCGAGGATAGCTATGTCCAGTCCTCTAGTGCTATGCCCACTGCTTACATCAGGCTTTGATCTTGGACTAATGATGTGTATGTGTTCGCTCTTTAGCGAATCATTTACTGATGGTCCGGATCTCCCTCTTGTGAGCTTCTGGTCAAGACCACGGTGCTTCGCTAGCCTACTGTGTGACCGACACTGATTGAGGACCTCCTTAGTGTAGCCATCTAAGGGTGGTTATATTCCATTGTTTTGCTAAATAAATTGAGATAAAGAAAGAAAGAAAGAAAGAAAAAAAAAACATTAGTACATGCGGACAAATTTAAGCTCTAATTGTTTCTACTTTAGTTCTGATAGTGCCATCATACTGCAGGCCCCTTAAATGTCTATTTGCTTTTTTGATGAATGCTGGTGTTTATTTGGTCTCATTTTGTAAGTCAGTTGACTAAAGACTCAGAATGAATGAATGTAAAAATAAATGTAAATTTAATTTAATGTTTTAAACTCCATAAATTGTGTTGAGTAAGATTTGATGAGTAGAAATGTTTTATATATGTTTTAGAGTCATTATATAGTTCCCGCACGAAAATCAGGCGTGTTCTATTGATAAAGTTTCACCGAACCTTATCCACCTGTATTCTTGCTGTAAAGAAGGTGGCGGACCTTTTGTCAATGTTATATTGTCGGGCTCCGGTCTCATATCCGCCGTCCCCTAGTTTTTATCGCCAAACAGCATCATGTTTTGGCTGCTTTTAGATTGGCCATTGTGCCAGTGTTGGGGGATAGCTGAGCTAACAAGTAGTGATGCAAACTAACGTATCTACATTTTCAGTACGTTTACCTGAGCTCAGCTACTTTGAAACAAGTAAGCTTTTCCATAGCTACTACAGTTTCCACAAATAGCGTGGAGCCCAACATACCGTACTTCTATTTTGTTGAACCTGCAATGCACTGGAACAGACACATGTCTCTTACAAGCTCACATACTATACATCCCGCAGCGTCATACTTAATGCTGCTGCTCAGTTCTGGCAGGCGCTGTGAGTTTGAGTCCAGCTGAAAAGCAACACCGCTACACTCTTACTAAACTTAACGAGAACGTTTATAATCAACCTGATGTCCACAAAGAGAACTTTATAAATTTTACTCCACAACATCAGTCGACAGTTTGAAATAACTTCCTTTTCTGATCTATGGCTTCTTATCACAGAATGAGGCATAAAATATACTGTAATAAAGGCTATGTCGATTAGCAATGGATTATAAATGTACTTAATTATTATGAAAATACCAGAGATGGCTTGAAGAACATAGATAAACCATATATTGTCACAGTTGGGTTTATTTCTTTGTTAATCTAGATGGGACGATTGATACAGAGGCTCCGATGCTCTGACGCAGTTTTCAAAGCACTGTTGTGTCACACACTGTGCTGATGCTTGTATCGGAATGACAATATCCCACGTAATTGATGACGTTTGAAGCTTCAAAAGTCATGCAGTATCAGAAGGTCAGGACAGCTGGTTTGAAAAAATCGGCACTTCGCATGACTCTCATGTTTGACTTTGCATTGACTTGGTTGTGTGTGTGTGTCTGTTTACACTTATTTGGGATTCAGTAGAATGGTTTAGAATAACCTCAACACCAGACAGAAACTGAATGCACGTCACACCTCTATTGCGTTTTATCATGTTCTGTAGCTGGGGTCTCAGAGACCCCGAACAGCTCACCCAAAATATTTCTGCTACTACTCACATCAATTTTAAATTATATTCACACACTTGTATATTTTATATTACTGATCAATATGTGAATCCGTTGACCGGACTACGCATGACACGAGTTGGCACAGATTAAAAACTTTTTTCAACCCATCCTCTGGTTGAGCTAGATGGCACTGCACAGACTTACTGGCCATCGGTGCACATCAATATAGCGTAATTTTTCTTACACTGTACAACAATAATGACTATTTTTGCATTATTGTCAGGGGTAGGTTTAGGGTTGGGGTAGGTGTAGACCAGTGGCGGAGTTTCACAAAAAAACATTAGCCTTTACAGACATAGTATTTTAGTGAAGAAAACACGGTACTTATTAAAACATCATTTATTTATTTATTATTAACCCTTGCATTGCGAGCAAGCCAAGATCTGTCTCCAGGCTGTGCGCACTGCGCTTCGTTCTGGATGGAGGCAGGGTGAAGTTACGAGGTTTCGCTGACAGTTTGAGGATCCATAGCATTACAAAGTTTAGTGACAAGCTCTTTTGAATGCTTTTCATTGTTTAAATATTTGTAAAAACCCTCAAACAGATGAAAGGAAGACCAATAGTAGTGATTTAAAACAATAATAACGAAATATAATAGAGAGTTTGGATTTTCCACGGCACACCTGACTGGGCCTAGGCCCTAGGGTATGTCGACTGCCATACTCTGCCATACGGGAACACCGCCCCTGGTGTAGACGTTAATAAAACACAATCCAGTAGGTAGAAAATTATATTTATTGTTAGCTTCCGGTTTTTGCTGTATCCCTTCTAGCCACAACCCATCCTCTGCTCCGCGATGTTTTGTTAGATTTGGGGGAGAAACCAAGTCCACCAGATGACGCTAATGCACACTGTGTTAAAAGCTTATTAATGACCTGCTTTGTTTGGCACAATTTCATGAACTCAAACGGTTTCAAAAGCTGGTTTCCTCCCATCACTATGTTTAATCAGTTCAAGCGTTTCTATCTTATAATTCAGCCACAAGGATAGCTGGATTCCTTTGTCCATATTACAGATTTCCTGGGATGCATATGAGGAATTTCTGTGGGAGGGCGCCCTGTGGCTGCCAATATGAATGAAACAGACATTATATGTGTTTAGGGCTCAGTAATGCACACTCAGTCCTATTTTGGGCATAAATAGGAAAAAATTATAATTTTATCTTGGTCTAAAGAAATTTTAAGTAAACATATGATAATCCATGTTTTTCTCCAGTGTATAGAAGTGTACATAAGTTGTTTTCCCCCACAGTGGATGCATAAAAGGCTCATAGCCTATTTCATATTAAAGACATGGACGTTGCATACTTCCTGATAAAAAGTTAGAATTACTGTCATTTTTTTTTTACCATAACAGTATCAAATGATTTACAGTTATAGGCTGACTGTATGCCAACCTTGCAGTTTTTTGTAAACAATACTTTTCTGTCCTTAAACACACACACACCTGGAGCACTGGGCAGCCATTTTTCTTGCCGTGCCCGGGGAGCATTTGGGGTTTCGGTGCCTTGCTCAAGGGCACCTCATTCATGGTACTGAAGGTGGAAGAGAGCTCTGTACATTCACTCCCCCCACCTACAATCCCTGCCTGTACGAGACTCGAACCCGCAACCTTTTTTGGGTTACGAGTCCGACTCTCTAACCATTAGGCCACGACTTCCCCGTCATATAATACTTTTCTGACCTTGGGATCCCTAAGTTACCTGCATGGTCTTGGCTAAGCCTGAAATACGCTACACCACCTGGCGGTGCCGGGGGTGAACCATCACCAACATTTCCTCCAGTATAAGGTATAATAAATACAGTCAAAAACTAATAATTCAGGCTCCGTAGTTATTTTCAGTTTCATTAGGCTTGTTTGAGATGAGCAAAATATGCGCAGAACCGATCACCGGTGATCACCGCGAGATGAATGCCAGCTAGAAAAGTGTTCAAGTTACGTCCAACTTGCTCTGATGTCATGCTGACGTGTGCCAAAAAGCTCTCGCGACGGCGAGGCCGCTGTGTCGGATTGCTCTCCACCGACTGCGCTGACCTAAAGCATGATGGGAAACGACTGACTGACGACACAGCTTAATGCTCATTGGTTCAGACAACCGTGATGCTGTGTTCTCTTCTAAAATATTTTATTTTCTATCTGATTTCATGTGATTATGTATTTCAATTATGCATGAATGTTCCCAAACACTATGACAGTGCGATCTCTGTGTGAGATATGTGATTGTTGTAATAGTTCTATAAAAATGTAAAATACATGTTTGTAAAAAGGTAAAAATGGATGATAAATATGCCTTTCGTATGGAATTAATTGCAAGCACTTTGAGTGTCTTGTTCATATTTATTTTTATATAAAGGCAACAGAACTGAAATCATATTATGTTAATCAGCAGCACAGCACGTGAGTGTGAATTAAGCGATATCTGCCTTTGATCTCGTAGGTATCTTTTTTATTATTATTATTATTATTGTTATTATTATGCCATACATCAGAACAATACAACGAGAAACATTCAAATGTAAAGGAAAAATAGAAAAAGATGAACAACATTAATGTAATGAAACCGTGCCAGAGGACAATAACAAAATAAGTAATCTCGTAGGTATCTGTTCACTTCGAGAGGTCAGAACTGTCCGTCTTGCCTGCGCTTATTTCACTCCTCCCCTCGCTGCAGCCGCCTACTCTCGCCTTCATTTGAGGCGAGGCGCATCTCAAACAAGCCTATAACAAATCTCATGGAATGGCAGCTCTCTTCTCGCACCGTTGCCACGCACGACATTGATTGGAGCTAAACTCTGCAGGACACCGGCCCTCCAGGACCTGTGTTAGTGCTTTCCCTGTCAGAGATGCATGTGAGCAGTTGTACAGAGTTCAATATAATTTCTTGCCATAATGCAGCCATCTGTCACATAGTATTTTGGGGAAAATGCTTCTGTTAATTTTAATTTATTTTAAATACAAATACAATTTTGTTATTGCAATGCTAAATTTGTTGCAGTTTTGCCATTTGACCTTTTAAACCCTTTAACCCACAGGACACACCTACCTACGAGAGTAAATTCACGAAGCATTTTTCCCATTAATGAGATAATGAAGTGATAAGTAATAATTAAGCATTAGTGGACACCTGCAGTTAACAAGCAGAATCACTGAAGAAAAGAGAAAAAACAAGAACTACCACCAAAATAAAAGAAGACATTAAATCTCTCAAGATCTCAGCAGAGGATTAAACAGCTCCTCGAACATGTTACATTGTGCTTTCGCCAGGGTATGTTTCCCAAAATCATCATAGCACAAATGGTTCCACGAGTTCCTTCGACTCCATTGGCACCACAGACCTTAGACGTCCACCAGATGCTCTTATGAACTTTGAATTTTGATGTTTTATTGAAAATGTTTGGTTACCATTATGGTGAACAGTGTTTACGTTGGTTGGGCTACTGACCTTTGATTTCTTAATATTACACTTTTTTTTTATTTCTGGCTGCTGTAATGTGTTAATAAGACTCGTTTGGTACAGCAAAAACAAAAAATGCCAATAAATAAAAAATCTAATTGTGATTTGGGTTAATTATTGGTGATGATTTAATCAATATGAACCAGCCTGGTTGACTGATCCCATCCAGCATCTAATCTTCTATTGAGAGAGTTTAGTAGTTAATGCAATTTAACTTTACATTACAACCAGTGTTGGGGAAGCTACTCTGAAACTGTAGCTTGATAAGCTACAAGCTACTCATAAGTTAAAGTAGTTAAGCTACAGTCAAGTTACTCCTCTGAAAAAGTAGATAGCTACACTACAAGTTACTATCAAAAAGTAGCTAGCTCCATTGAAACTACTTTTTCACAACGACGTATATTACAAATAATTGAATAAGCATTCAAGAGGAATGTTTTAATTAAAATATTTGGTATTTAAAACAACAATGCAACACATTATGTGTCAAGTATGGTATGTTATTACACAACACACGATATTCAAATATCTCAGACTGTTAACCACTGATTTCTAGACGTGTCCTCTTTTGGAAGACCAAACAAAGTAGTTTCGTTTTCACAACAAAACACAGCGTCAACCATGGCGGGCTGAGTGAGTAGAGGCAGCGGGATAAAGTGAGGAACGGCCGGCGGGCTAGAGTGATCAGAGGCGGGGGGTTTGGCAAAGGAGCATCCGGAGGGCTTGCAGCAACCACATGTGACAACCCCAGGCTGGACTACGCTTCGTCCACGGTGAAAGCCGAGCCGGCGATCCACAGCACAAAGTTGATGTATTTCCTCAGCGACCAGCACGGATCAGCTCTAGGCATGACGAAGCGGTTTGTCCTCTTTTGGAAGACCAAACAAAGTAGTTTCTCTTTCACAACAAAACACACAGAGTCTTCCACAACACATGGCAGTGGCAGCAACATACTACAGCAATAATAAAGTTACGCCTTCTTTCTTTGCGTGAACATTTGGGCGGTGTTATGCAAATCTTCCCACATATTGACGTAGACATGTGGGGGCGTGTTTAGAACGAGCCGTTTTAAGTAGGCGTCGTTGACTCTTAACTTTTATAAAGAATAACTCTTCGGATTTGAGACTTTAGTCTTTACAACTTTACAGATATCTTCTTTGCAGCCAATCGCTTGTAACACTCCCAATAGAAAGGGAACTTGACTCGCATCATATGACCCCTTTAACAAATGAGACCTATTGTAAAGTGTTACCAAACTGTTTAATGCGCAGGTAGTTCCAGTCCATTTAATCAACATTCAATATTAATGTAATGCTTCCATTAAAGGACACACACTCTGCTGTTTTTGAATTTTTTAAAACTCGCAGCTTCACGTTTAGTAGAAAGACCCTGCAGAATAATTCATGAACTCATCTCTCACTCTGTCTTAGACATGTCGCGATTGTTAAATAACGGATTGCGTTATCTGATCTAACCATGTTTTTTTTTCAGACAACTGTGATTATTGCACTGTTTTATTAGGCACAAGGGGGAGTCAGACCAAAAGACATAGGGACTAGGTTTGCCCAGTCAAGATCTTTCTTGAATGCACGGTCGCATTCATTTTCAGATCATGCCACCCTTGCTAGATGGTGAAAAAGTTACATTACCTTACATGCACCTTTAAGAATACAAAAAGAAGTACAATGCCTATCTTTTTTTGTTTGATTCTTTTCCTGAATTATATTTTGTTTAGGGATTTTGTTTATTTGGCTTTAAAATTTTTGTGAGTTTGTGTGTGTGTGTGTGTGTCTTCAACGCCATTGTATTGTCTGCATTCTGTTTCTGAGTCAACTGTTTTTTTTCATTTGTGTGTCCATTAAAGGCCTGCAAGATTGCCATGACGCTGATGGGCCCAGTCAAGGAGGTCAATAAATCCTATACGTTTGGCTTGTTCCTGTTGCTAAGGTTCTGTAGTGCTCACTTCTACATTGTCAGACAAGTTAGTTTTTTTTGGATAAGCTAACATATTCACAGCTACTGAAAATATTTTTTGTTTTTATTTAGTTTCTACAATATTTTCTATACACCTATTTTGTCTATTGTTCTGTTTCTGTTTTTTCATGTTTAGATTGCTTCCCAGTTTTGGAAATGTAATCATGCAATGGGTTTTTTATTGGCAATGTTAATAAATGATGCATTTTGTTCAGAAATGTGTTTGGATCATCTGTTGTAACTTATCTTAATATTTAGGTAGGCCATTTTTACATTTCTCTTTACTGTATGTTGAATATTGTTGATGCAGAACTCACTTGATGTCATTGATATTCAGTCACTGAGTTTCCAAAGTTTTAATGGCACAGCATGCACACGCGCACACACATACACAGTTACAGTTTATTTGTTTCATTCTTAGCTAACATATGTCTGTACAATGGCCCACTTGTGGACCAGAACAGGCAAACAGGAGTGCATTGTCAAAGTTCCAGCATTCCATAGTACATGTGGGCCACATGAGGAATGTGGGAAAGACCAGGGTTTGTATAAAAAAAATTATCTGTGGCCCACATTAGGGTCAAGTGTGGTTTATGTGGTTTGTTGTTGGGTTACATGTGGCATTGCTAAGGTTTCCTTGAGACCCAAATATGGCAATTAGGAGCGGGCCGTATAATTGCCATCATTCCACGTGGTATGTGGGCCAGAGCAAGGTGTCGGATCTGGACCAGAATTAAAATGAACTGTTCCCCAGATTTGTGGCCAGTCCAACTTTTATTTTGGTTATTTGCTGGCTGACATGTGGGTTTGATATGGTTTCCTTGTGGCCCAAACCTGGGAAACGGGAGCATACCACCCAAGTGCCATCATTCCTCCGGTATGCACATCCCTATTCTGCTCTGTGGTAACTTTCTATTTAAGTACGGGTCTGCTGACCCTTTCCTGGGTCACTCACATCCCTATTCTGATCTGTGAAAACTTTAGTTGTGTACAATTGTGTATGTGCTCATTTACCTAATTGTAAACCGTTATTCAGAGGAACAGCACCGAATGACATTATTAAAGGCTACACAAATCTGGGGGCAGAGCAAAGAGAAACACTGCCACGCGATAAACTGCGTTTGGGAAAGTTTTCACAAATCGAGCTCGACCTAAAACAATGTTTTTGTCTTCCAGCAGTCTGCGTGTTTATTGGTAACAGATGTTAAACATGAAGAACGCCTTTCTTTCACATTCCTTACTAGAGGACTTACCAAGGAGTTTACGGACAAGAGCTTTGCTGTGAAAAAATTCACAAATCAAGCTGGTGAAGATGACACCGGTTTCAACCCTCGAAGTGTCCAACTTTTGGAGCTATAGGAAAAGCAACGAAAAAAACCTGATTTCGGCCAGGAGGACACCATCACCTGAATTCATAAATCATGGAGAATGATATTTGGTATTATTTTCATGTCTATGATAGCGCGCTGTGTATTTATAGCTAAAATAAATCTGAATATCAAATTGCAAACTATCTTTACTGTGGTCTAAAAAACGTACCATGAATTATGATCCGATGGTGGCTGAAGATAAAGAAAATGACTCACGGTCACATAATGACACACAGCCTATTAGGACACAGATTTCTAAGAAATGACTTGTACAGACTGTGCATGATCTTTTGTTCTTGCTAAGTTTTAGAGAATCTGCCTAAATATACTTCCACATGTGTGTACAAAAACAGCAGTCAAGATGAGCTGATTCTCTTTGGCTGTGTTAGAACACATTGTAGTCTGCTGCCTATATTTAGTAAAGCTTGTTTTGTAGTTCATTATTTTGCTTCATTTACTCTTTATCAGTTTTATATTTACTTGTGTGAGCCAAGAACGAAACTTTAAAATGTGTCCTGTGTAATTTTGCAAGCTAAGTGAGGGAAGATAAGTTTCGTTTGTAAAGAATCAGCCCTCTCAGGCGTGGCAGCTTTCAGATGGAAAACCTTTAAAAACCAGCAGAGGAAAGATCAGTCTTCACGAGACACAGCAGAAGATCAGCAGACTTTTCTGGAGAACATAGACATCTAACTATGGCAGTAAGTATAGGCAAATCTTTACATTCGACATCAAACTCCATTCAAACTCCAAAATGATTGCAAATATATTATTTAAACTGAGCTGGATGTTGACATCACTGAATTCATGATTGGTCAACTGGCTTACTGAAAAAATTTGTGTTTACTATTGTCATTTTGCATTATTGACACTATTTTCCTAATTAATGCTGTTCAGTTGCTTTGTCACAATCTGTATTGTTAAAAGCGCTATATAAATAAAGGTGACTTGACTTGACTCCTGATGAACAAAAATCATCATCATATAGTGAGCACCAAGATGTGCTGAATATGTAAGGAATGCACACCCGATGCTCGAAACTATAATGCACAAGGCTTGTTTTTCAGACACCTTTATCTCAAACGGTGTCAGAGTTTAATTCAGTTAAGTGGGTACAGTATAATAAACGTGAAAAATATGGTTTCAGTACTGTATATAAAAACAGTAAAGGCATAATCTGAAAAAACAAGCCTTGTGCATTATAGGGAATAATATTCTGAATATTTTACAGTTGGTTTGATACCTTTAGATCAAATGTTAATGGATGTATATTATTGCATACATTAAAAGTTGTAAAATTATTATAAAAAACATAAAATTGTAATTTCAAAAACGGAGCTTTGTGCGATAACAGCTATGTTTTCCGAACATTTTAGTATTGTTTTATATTATAATGTCACGTAGTTAAATGGTTTAATTAATTTAAATGTTTTTTTTTTTAAATTCCTAGAAATGAAGCCTCGACAAGAACCCCCCGGAAAGAAAAAAAACCAAAAAAAAAAAAAAAGAAAAAAAAAAAACGGCACATAAGGGCATATATTTATGTCTATCCTGAGTTAGTCTGCTGGCTCAAACTAACGCTGCAAAGAGGTTTAATTGGCAAAACCCGAATGTCTATGAATTCAACAGCAAACAACTTTACGTCGTCCGCGCATCGGTGTGCATTCTTTTTTTGTAATAATTCCGGCTTATACTACGGTTCCACACCTCAAGACTCGAGCGATTTATATATTTAACGGGATTCGTCCGGTTGTTTGAATTTAAATCACTAGTGTGAGTAGATTTTTCTTCCACATCTCTCCAACGCCTCTTTTAGTTCCAAAAAAACATCATTTTAAAGGCTGGTGTGAGGGCTTGAGCTTTGATGCACTCTAATGCGTTTATTAATGAAGTTTCGAAAGAGAAGCGAGAGAGAACACACAACAGAGAGAGAGAGAGAGAGAGCTTGTTTGAATAGGCTAGCTCTGTGCGTTCCTCAACAGTGGTTCGCAGCAGGCGCTGTTATTCCCGCGCTATTGAGAAATGTCATGTTCTCCTTTAAGTGGCGGGCACGATATAGCTAACTCGTTGGTGTAGTGTGCCTGGAGAAGTGGGTATATTTAGTTCACCCCAAAATGGGCCAGTAGTATTTGCATATTGTCATTTAACTTCTGCTGCTTGACTTCACGGAGTAAGAATAATTATGAAATTAACAATTGCCACAGAAGAGGTGCAGATTTGGCAATAATTCATATTTAAAAAAAATAGACTGCAGCAATTAACATTTTGTCAGAACCTCTAGTACATTACATGCTATTTTGTTTAGTTGTCTGTTCGTATGAGAATAATGTCGTGACTATCAATTTATCCAGAATTGATCCCCACCACCTGCTGCGATATCAAATAGGACCACAGAGCCAAAAGACCACTAAACCTGCGTCTTGTCTTATGTATCATGCTCTATGACCAGTGTTGGTGGTAATGCATTACAAGTAACGCGAGTTACTTAATCAGATTACTTTTTATCAAGTAACTAGTAAAGTAACACATTACTTTTAAATTTACAGGAGAATATCTGAGTTTACTTTTTTTTTATTGATTGACAGCTCTCCTGTCCACATGGTGACAGAAATCAGAACATATTACTGTAGATCTAAAATAAATATGAATATGCATTAATTCATCTCACTCACTCGCACAAAACACACAGATTCAGTATTCCTCAAAATGAATAACAATAATGCAACTCAGAATATGACGCAAACCTGCAATAATTAAATGTTGAACAACACAAATATGCTTTATGTATTTATTCCCATTCTATTAACCAATGTCTTTGCTTCTGAGCTTCGATGATCCAGTTCAAGCGTACTAATAAGCACAAATTACTCTAGACGAACATTTGAGTTTCTTTGTTTATTGCTGAAGTGTGTTGAAATGTCTTCTTCTGCATTCTACTGTACGGATGTAAATGTACTTTCCCTTCAGCCTGAGGTTTATTCATTTCACTTTTGCTGTGAAAAGGCTTTTATATTTGCCAAAAATATAACTTTTTTATTTTAAAAACCAACAAGCAAGCCCTGTCCAGATTTAAAAAGTAACGCAAAAGTAACGTAACGCATTACTTTCCATAAAAAAGTAACTAAGTAACGCAATTATTATTGTAGTTACACAAATGACAGTTTGCAGCTTGTTTAGACTTCATTTATATTTACAGAATTCACCTTAACATTTTGCTTAGAAAAAAAACACACAAAAAGGGATGACACTTGGCACTTTATTACATACTTCATTACTCCATACACCATTATTGCTGATACTATTGCTGTAATTCTCCTTAAATGTGTGTTACTTTGTCTCCTGTAGTACTGTTCAGTGTTTGGTTTCCATACAGGATGCACATAGTGTTTATTTGTGAAGTTAGAAGTGAACTGTCATTTCATTTCACTGTATATGCGAATGTGACTAAAACAAAACATATCTCAACTACCTGTACTTTATCTTCCCAGGCAGACTTCAGCCCCCAAAAACATGCTCGAAAAGCAAAGCCACACGTCTGTAAAAAAGAGCACATTGCAATAAAAGATCTGAAGACAAAAGATGAGATAAAAAATCGACATATGAATACAACATATCTTTCGAAAGACATCCCTGATTATCCTTCTCCTGTTGAATTTCACATCACAGAAGTAGCTCATGTCACTAACAAGACGAGCCTTATGGACATCTGGAAGTCAGAGGGATTCAAGGGTCTTGATGAAGATTCGTTTTCATGGTGGAGCCTGAAGATTAATGAAGCGGATATAAGAGCAGCTGAGGAGCGTTACCTCGAGAAATTGTTCCCAGACATAACCAAAGAACAAAAAACAGCTCATCTGCCGTTCCTGAGAGAATTCACCACGTCACCCTTGTTCCTGAACGAATTATCACGCTACGGTAACTTTCGCTTCACCTTTCCTCTGACTGAGCTGATGGAAGCCTACAAGAAGCAGAAGTGTGAGGGCCACGAGCCAGTTCTCCGGATCTATGGGACCAAGCTGTTCAAGCAGGAGATTGAGTATGTTGTTCTCGTTCACAGCCCTCAGTTTAATGAGCTGTTCAGTCAATTTCCAAAGCTAACAGACAGCCCATGGGTTGCTTATGATGGACAACAAATCATCTGGAGAGCCCAAGCCATTTGTAAAACTCACAACTTCCAACTGGTAATCAGTGGAGACACAGCAGCGGCAGATCGCATGTGTTCACCTCCGTTTTATGTGTGGGATCATGTTAGCCTTGTCTTTTACACCAAAGACGTCCTGACCTTCCCTAAAAGAAGGCTTAAGGCAAGCCTCAGTTGTTGTGATCTGGATCCAAAAGTAGACCTTTCAAATGGGGAAAACTGCTCTTCACGTGCTGAAGCTGAGGAATTCATTGAAAGATTGCCAGAAGATGAAAAAGAAGAAGATAAATCAGTGGAGGTGAAAATGGAAAAGGACTAAAGGAGTGCAAGTTCTGTAAGAACTTTTACAGTTTGGTGGCTTTGTATGGTTTTGCCCTTTGTTAAAAATAGCTTAAATAAGATAAACAAATAAATAAAAGGTGGGGGTGATTTTTAACTTATATTTGTTACTTGTCATTGAGAGGCTATAATGAGTAAAAAAAAAAACACTTTGAAACTGTCTGAATATTGCATGATGTGGTTGAATATTATTAGTTTTTTTCCAAACTTAAAATGCTCTCCGTCGTTCTTTCACTGATCTGGGCTGCGTTTCCCAAAAGCATCGTAAGCCTAAGTGGATCGTAGACTTATTGCCACCAATGCTGTCTCTGATTAACTTACCTTACCATGCTTTTGAGAAACGCGCCCCTGCTCATTGTTTTAGAGTCTCACACAGATTACAATTACGCTTTTACTTTGTATCGTTGTGCTGCCAATTACCCAGCATGCCTTGCGACTTCTGCCTGTGTATTGATAATTGTGCCAATAAAGCATGTGGTGTAATACAGAATGTGAACCCGACTCACTTGGTTGTGATCAGCAGCAGTTTCACAGGGTTGACTGATCACGTTTCCAGACCCTGTTCCAGCACATTGACTGAAGCCTCCAGCGCCTCCTGCAGGAAACATGACAAAACTACACCTTCTGAAGAACCTCTGACATGAGAATGATGAGCTCACAAGAACTAACCACAAACACAGGCCGGGTGTAGAGTGTAGCAGAGGATGCTGCATTTGTAGAAGGCTAGCGTTCCAAGCAGACATTAGCTGGGATGTACATTTTCACAAAAAAACGTGAGACTACAGACGTTTTCCTATTTATACAGTAATAATTTGATAGGGATACAATGTAATCAGGGCCGGCCCACGCTTTTATGGGGCCCTAAGCAGAATTTTATTTGGGGGCTTTTATTTTATTTCGTGCTGAGCCAGAGACAGACGCGCTCACATTTAAATAGACATTTCAATAAGTACTAGCAAAAAAGAAGAAAAAAAAAGGTTTACCATGGAAGCGATAATAATCCTTTCAATTAAAATATGACATATGTTTTATTCCTATCAAATACACATTGTGTAGGTAACTATAAAGTTTACTCTGTTTATCTCTAAGTTTACTGGCCACTTACTTTCATGTATTTCAGGAGAAACGGGTGAATTGCGTGATGTTTATTTTTTATTATTGCTTACTGTACATAAGACAGGGAACAACCAACAATGTGAAGACAGAGGTTTACAAATACGAAGAAATTATATATATATATATCATATATGATAAAATAATAATAAACACAAGGAGCAAGGATGAAAACAAAGATGTAGTCGATGTAGACATTATAAAGGAAAAATATACTAAAGTAATAAATAATTTGACAAAGAGAAGCATAACTTTTCAGATTTTCTATTATGTTTTTTGAAGCATTTGAAGCTCTGAAACATTTTAGCAAACTCAGATAAAAATATATTGAAGGAGGGTTTACTTTTGTTCCATTTACAAGTATGGATATGATATTTACCCATCAACAAAACAAAATGTACAACATCAGAGAAGGATGAATTTAAATCACACTTAAAAAAGAGGACATCTTGTTGGGTTATAGGAGGAATTGTCTCCATTTTTACTGACAACCAGCTGTGTATATCGAACCAAAATTTAGAAGAAGCCTCACAGTAAAAGAACAGGTGATCAAGTGTTTCAGGAAATGAAGAACAGAAACCACAAGGATTTCACTAACTGGGTAAATCCTAAACATAATATGGTAACGAGTCTCCTTGACCTTTGGAGCAACTGGGTATGCCGTATAATTGGTAAAAGCTTTGTCCTTTACTGAGGTTTCAACATCTCCCAGAAAATAACACTGATAATCACCAGTGATAATACGTTTAAGTTCTTTGTAAATAAGTTTGTTATTGCACTTACCTGTAATTTATCATTTATTTTCACTTGAATAAAGCATGTTAGCACAAGAAAGCCCATTTTTAGGTTACCTGACCAAATGGTTTTAAAAACCCAATACAACACATGGGAAAATGAAAATATACTCAGTAACATAAGATGTCGATGTAACAAAACAAAACAAAGATTTTCTCAGATATTATTTAAATGATTAACTTTTACACTTACATGCTTTAGGTGGTGATTTTTCAATTGAATCAATCCTGGCATCAAAAACCTTTCTCTAGTGTTTCTGCTCAGACGAGACCTGAACAATTCATAAATATACTCCAGCTTTACTCTCCATACTTCTGGATTACCAATCATCTGTATTCTCAAGATCCAACAAAACAGAAATATGTTGATGTGTCTATGCACTTACAAAGTCCTTGGATGTGCACACACACCTTTCAATATGATAGTATTTGAATAGATATATTTTGTAAAAACAAACAGGTTTGGACAACATTCAGATGTACACTAGCATGTAGATTACCTATATATAAGCTAAAGCAACAAAACCTTCATTTTCAGTTTTAAATTAAGTGGTTTTCAATCCTGGTCCTGACGACCCAATGCTCTGCGCATGTTGCATGTCTCTCTTATCTAGCACACTCAGTTAATGGAGCTCTCTCCTAATGAGCTGATGATCTGAATCAAGTAAGGGGGAAAGAAAATGTGCAGAGTAGTGGGTCTCCAGGACCAGGATTGAAGCACTGCGTTAGTCGTTTAATTTAAAAAATAGAGGAAAACATGTGACTGCTGGGAAAAGTGAGAGCTTGTTTGTGATGTCTCAGATGTTTCTCGCAGCAGGTTGTTAAATCTGACAAAGAGACACGACATTAGCAGTAAACTGCAAATCCAGCATAGAGGGGTTGAGTGAATGTGGTGTTGAATGTGTGTAGTGTGAGTGTGTGTGTGTCAGAGACACTGTAGAAGGACAGAGTGCCGACCGACACGTCTACATACACTCCTACTCTATTTGAGAATAAAGGAAAGGGTATATTATTGCTCACATTACTGTGCCAGATAGTGAATTCATTGGCACAACAGTACAGACTCCAGGATTTGTCATTGTATCCAAACACACAGTCACTCCCTCCTTTCCTGTTGATTCCTTTATATGACACTGATATAGCAGCATTATAGCCGCTCCATTCAGCTTCCCAGTAACAGCGTCCAGTCAGACTCTCAACACACAGAACCTGCTCACAGCTATCAAATCTCTCTGGGTGATCAGGATACGGCTGCGGTTCTGTCACATGTATAATCTTCCTCTTCTCATCAGACAACACAAGTTGAGTGTGTGCTGTGTTTGGATCCAGTGTGACATTACAGGCATCTGAAAACAACAAGAAGATACACAAATTGGCAATTTTAGACTCTCTCTGTGTGTGTGTTTGTGTGGGTGTTTGTGTGTGTTTGTGTGTGTGTTGTGTGTGTGTGTGTGAGTAGCCTAATAAAGTTCCAAACCTTGTATAGTGAAATATTATGACAATCGACTTACAAATTGGCCAAAACATAATTTTATTAAGTATATTGTTTTGCACATGTTTCTGTGAGGGGTAGGTTTAGGGGTAGGATTTGGGTTAGGTTATAGAAAATATAATTAACCTGTTATAAAATCAGTGGACGTCTATGCAATGTACTTAATAAGTATGGTCAAATAACAACGTGTGTGTGGGTGTGTGTGTGAATGTGTTGTCAGAGAAAAGACTACATTTTCTCAGTCCTGGTGTGATTCTTAAATGTTCTCCATTGTCCACACTAGAAAGAGACAAATAGAAACTATGATAAGTGATTGATTATTAAAAGTCTAATGAACTAATATCTACAGAGCTCCAAAGACACATCAGCTCAAAAAGCCAACAGCACCCATAACTTAGTGAGGATAAATTCAAGACCAGGTGACTAAACACAAAATAAATTGTTCAAACAGTTCAAAAACTCTCAAAATATCAACATTATTTCGACCAAGGTATACATTTAAAGGAGGGGTATGCGAGTTCTGGTAAACAATACTGATATTTCAAATCACTAAAACAAACACGCCCCTACCCCAAAAAGGATCCCGCCCCTATTTTAATTGACTTGCAGTAGATCAGGCAAGTGTCCTTGCTTGATTGCTGATCATAAGCCTTCCTTTAAATGTTTAATTCCGCAGACATGTCTCTTTCGGTAGTGGTTCTGCTAATATCCGTCCTGTGTCAGCTGAGGCTCAGCTCTCCTCCCCATCATGAGTAGACACGCCCCTCACTGCTGATTGGCTACAAGTGTGTTTTGGAACTCGGTTCGACACACTTTTCAAAAGCGTTTTTCAAATATTGCTTACCAAAACTGTAATTAAAATTGTAATTGAATTAAATGTCTTTACTGTCATTGTACAAGTACAACGAAATTGAAATGCAATCCTTTGGGTGCATGATCTAATAAAAAAATCTAAAATAAAATAAATAAATCTAATAAATAATAAATAACAGGAACTAAAATAAAAACACACCATACCATACACAAGACATGTCACATTCAGCAGACGGTTACACGACTCATATTCAGCATTGCACATGATGTTCTGTTTAAGTTATTCCAGTATTTAAAATAGATATGGCTTTGGCATAGAAACTATTCTTTAGTCTGTTCATTCGAGTTTTCAGTATCTTCTACCGTCTGCCCGAAGGTAACAATTCAAAAAGAAAATGACCTGGGTGGGATGGTCCATGGGTCCTCATCCATGGACCCAAAAGGTGGCCATCAAACACCGATTTGATTTGTTTTTATGTTAATTAACAAAATATATATTTTTAAGACGTCTTCACTTTACAGCAAGTGGAGCAATGGCCAGGAGAATGTTCAGCAGCAAACTCGTTATGTGTATACATATAACACCCAACACTGATTATCAATATTAGTGATCTTGTGTAAAATCCTGTTACTGCCCCACGTACTTGAGTATCTGCAGTTTATAGTTTGGATCCTCCAGTTTTTCAGAGA
Source organism: Sinocyclocheilus anophthalmus (assembly GCA_018155175.1). NCBI lineage: Eukaryota > Metazoa > Chordata > Actinopteri > Cypriniformes > Cyprinidae > Sinocyclocheilus > Sinocyclocheilus anophthalmus. Next base: position 139,173 of record JADLZN010003260.1, read on the forward strand.
GCAGCTTGACTCCTGATTCTCCTGGATGATTGTAGCTCAGATCTAGCTCTCTCAGGTGTGAGGGGTTTGAACTCAGAGCTGAAGACAAATAACCACAGCCTTCCTCCGTCACCATACAGCCAGACAACCTACAGACACACACACACACACACACAAATACAAATATGTCAGATAATCTACAAAACAGAAGATTAAATAAGACACTAAGAAGTGTGAGTGCTAAAATTAGGAAAACTACACTGTAAACAAATCCTGTTAATTTACAGTAAAATAATTTACTGTTAATTGTACAGTTTTTTTTTACCATAATCTACATTACAGTATGTAAAAATACCATGAACTAAATGAAAACTCAAGTCAATTCATTTAATTTGCAGAAACCGGCTGCCTTAAACTGTCTGACTGACATTTAAATTAATAAACTAATATTTATAACTATATGAGCATATTATTCCCATGTACTTATTTCATTTGAGTTCACTAAAAAAGAATATTACTTAAAGTAAAAATAACCAAATAAAACAAAATCATTAAAACTAGAAACATCAAGCAAAATACCTTGCAGATAACTGTTAGCTAACAACAGCACATGTGCATTTAAAATTAGCTAAGAGATTCTCACTGTATCAGCAACTACACCGTTTCTGCCTTTAAATAAAGCAACAAACAGCATAGCATCAGTGTTTCTCAGCTCATCACTGACTGAATCACAGGCTCTACACTTAAGCACAATGGTGACCCACAAAACTCAGACAACAGAAATGCTTTAAATCCCAACAAAACGTTAAACACCAACAGATCTCTTCTTTTGTTTCTTGTGCAAAACACATTAAATACCACTTCAGTCTAACATTTACAATTAAATTTTTTCATTAACTTTGACTAACACTTTAGTGAAATTAACTTGTTTTGTTTAATAAATGTGACTGTTAGGTTTTACAGAACATTGCTGTTTTTTCTTCTTCTTGATTTTACAGTAATCTACTTGCAACAGAGTTGACAGTAAATTACTGTTTTTCTACAGTCTGTTGCCGTAAATTACTTTAGAGTTTATTATTGTAAAAATATGTTTCACGAGTCACGTGGGGGCAGCGACCAAGATGGCAGCATGTTTGAGATCTTCGTGCCACTCAGGAGTTAATTTACTCTAATCGCTTATAATCCTACAAGTTTACGTGATCATATGCTCACCGCAGATAGTTAAGAAATCAGTGCATTAAGAATTCTGAAAAAGAGCACAAAAAGGTATTGCTACGTCGAGATATTTTAAAGCTTCAAGCCGTCCTTGAGGACGATACTTCAGACACGCCCAGCAGCCCTAAAGGTTCAAATGAAAAGCCTCGAGAAACTGTTTGTGGAAGTTTCTAAAATGAGCTCTACACTGTTTCAACTATTAAACAAACCAGGCAGAACTGAAAACAATGGTAAGGGCTATTCAGGAGAGAAGCAGAGGAGCGTATCGCTCATCTGGAAGATTATTCGGAGAGACTGGTGAATGACACCAGGGCCAGGAAAAAACAAGTGGATGTGTTATGGAACCGTGTAAAAACCAGAACAGACGGAATAACGTAAGGCTGGTGGGCCTTGAAAAGAGACTTACGGTGCTAATGGGACTTTGTCGACTTGCATACAGAGGATTCTGAAGGAGGGCCTCGAGTTAGACACAGGCGGAGAGTTCGAGATTGAAAGAGTGCATCGGCAGCTGACTCCCATGCCGAATTCGGATCAGCCCCCAAGACCGGTTCTGATCTGCTTTTTAAGGCAGTCTGCGAGAGATAAGGTGATCAACGTGGTGAAAGGGAAGTGGGGAGTTGTCTGGGAAGACTCTTGCCTTTCGTTGTTTCCAGATATGTCGAAAGAACTCTCTGCTCTGAGGAAGACTTTCACCCCGGCGAAATGGAGACTGCGGGAACTCGACGTGAGATATTCACTCTCCTTTCCAGCGACAATAAGTTTCAAGTGGGATGGGAAGAATGAGAGCTTCACTAACGCGGAGGCAGCTGAAAGATTTATTAATGAACACTGTCACTGAGGAGCATGTGCAACAAATGAAGGTGGGCCTATGAATTTCATGAACATTTAAACTCAGCTATGTGGGAATGTAGATACTGAATGATAACTCCCAAGTGGCCAAGAAGACAGCGTGCACAGGAGCTGGAATAAACCTACGGACTGGAGTTTTTTTTTCTTTTTTGTTTCAGTTTTTTTCCCTCTTTCCCCATTCTTCATGGTGAAGAAAAGTGGATGCCTGGAAAAGAGGGATGGGGAGTTGTCGGACCTTGTTCTGTTTATTTTTGTATATGTTATTGTTCACATGTTTCAAAGTTCAGAGAGTTTGAAAGGTTCAGTTTTGAAAAACTAAAATTAGGAAGGTTTTGGTTAACGACATTTTTTCATATACTGGGGTCTCAAGAGTTCTACGTTGTTAATAGAGGATAAATTGTTAAAGGTGGGCACAGACTTAGGAGAATAGACAATAAGATAGCAATGAAAAAACACCTTTTTCTCTCACAGTCATAAAACGTATTCATGCCTTTTGACTACTCAAGTAGTTAAAAGCAACTTTTTACAGTGATACTCTTGTTGATCCATTAATGTGCCTGGTTTAATGTCCCTGTTAATGCCTATGATTTCTATCAGCTATTACAACAGTGTTGGTTATTAATTATTCATGTTTCAGAGAGTTGTTCTCTTAGGTAGTTTTTGCAGCAGTGTATTTATAATGAATGTTAACGTGGAAGTTTATCCAGGCACTTATTTTACTAACTGTGCTCATTGAAATCATAGATTCTAAGATTTCCTAATGTAGGCTACCAAGGAAAGGTCAAAAGGATTTGAACATCATGAAGTTAGGTCTGCAGTTTATACTACAAATAAACACATAAAAATAATTTTAATTTGACAATTTGGAGAAGGTCTGGTGTATTAAAGCTGTATTAGAGAAGTTAATAAGCATGTTTTAAGCTAAATTAAAAAAGGTAAAAAGTGTAGACATGAAGAATATTTGTTTTAAATTACATGTGGAAAAATAAGTGCAATTAGTTAGCTGTTGGAACCAGGAATGCCCTCTTTGGACAGTGTGTTAAATTTAACAATTTCTGAGCATTTGTGATATCCAAGATCAAATCTGACAAACCTCAGTATCTGCAGCTGACAGTTTGGACTCTTCAGTCCATCAGAGAGCAGCTTCACTCCTGAATCCTGCAGGTCATTGTTACTCAGATCCAGCTCTCTCAGGACACAGTTTGAGGATTGTAGAGCTGATGACACAATTTCACAGCACTGACCAAAGAGATTACAGCCAGCAAGACTGAAAGAGAGAAAAACACACAATAATTAAATTCTTAAACCCTTTCTGCAACTGGCATTTCAAAAACATCAACAGAACAATCCTTTCAGTTAAAATGTATTCTAAAACTAAGCAAATTATACTCAATATAAATTATTTGACACAACACCAGAAACTGTAATTCTATTTATAAACACTCTTTGCTATAACATGATTAAACACTCACATGGCTTTTCTGCAGTTGATCACAGCTGGTATCAGTCGTCTTCTTCCCTCATCTGATGTGTTGTATTTCTTGAGGTTCAGCTCATCCAGTGGCTCCTCTGATATCTGAAGCATATAGGAGATTGTTGAGCATTGAGCAGCAGAGAGATACATCTTTGAGTGTTTGTCTGATTTCACAAACTCCTTAATCTCTCTGGACAGAGTCTGATCTTTCACTTCCAGCAGACAGAGGAACAGATTGATGGATCTTTCAGTGGAGAGTCCATGTCCATCTCTGATCTTCTCTTTAATGTACTGTGTGGTTATCCTGATGCTCTCTGAGCTGTTCTCTGTGTGTGTCAGTAGATCCTGTAAGAGTCTCTGGTTGGACTCCAGTGAGACGCCCAGCAGGAACAGATCCAGGTGTCCATTCTCACTCTCAATAGCTTAATCTACTGCTATTTTAAGCAAATTTTTTACTGAAGCTAAATTCTTCAGTCCCTCCATAGTTTCTTTCACATGGTAATAAAACACATAGAAAGCAGCGAGAAACTCCTGAACGCTCAGATGAATGAAGCTGTAAACTTTCCTCTGATGAATTACAGATTCCTCTTTAAAGATTCCAGAATACACTGAGGCATCAGTGATGTATATGCCGCTCTCAATCAGGTCCTCCTCATAGAACATCACATTGCCCTTCATCAGCTGTTTGAAAGCCACTTCAGCAAGTTTCACAATCACTTCTCTGTTGGACTGCAGGAGTTTCTCTGGATCTCTCTCTTCATACTTCTGGTTCCTCATGTTGGTCTGAATCAGCAGGAAGTGGATGTACATTTCAGTCAGAGTTTGAGGGATTTCTGCACTCAGATCTTCTTTCAGGAGCTTTTGAAGAACAGTGGATGAGATCCAGCAGAAGACGGGGATGTGGCACATGATGTGGAGGCTTCTTGCTCTTCTGATGTGTGAGATGATTCTGCTGGCTTGATGCTCGTCACTGATTCTCTTCCTGAAATATTCCTCCTTCTGAGGCTCATTGAATCCCTGAATGTATGTCACACTGTTGATGTATTTTGAGGGGATCTGATTGGCTGCTGCTGGTCTGGAGGTGATCCAGATGAGAGCAGAGGGAAGCAGCTCTCCTTTCATGAGCTTTGACATCAACACAGCCACTGATGAAGTCTCAGTCACATCACAAACTTTCTGACCGTCTGAAAACATCAGTGTGATTCTGCTTTCATCCAGACCATCAAAGATGAACACAACTTTACACTCCTCATAAATCTGTGAGTCCAGATCTTGAAGTTCAGGATGAAAGTCCAGCAGAAGTCTGTGAAGACTGTACTGATGATCTCGGATCAAGTTCAGCTCTCGAAATGGAAGCACAAACATGAAATCTACATCCTGATTGGCTTTTCCCTCGGCCCAGTCCAGAATGAACTTCTGCACAGAGACGGTTTTTCCGATTCCAGCGATGCCTTTAGTAAGAACAGTCTTGATCTGCTCTTTCTCCTCAGATCCTGCTTCAGCTGAGGCTTTAAAGATGTCATTGCAGTCAATTTGAGTGTCTTGTGAGTGTTGTGTTCTGGCTGTTTTCTCCATCTGTAAAACCTCATGTTCTTCATTCACGCCTTCTCTCTCTCCCTCTATGATGTAGAGCTGTGTGTAGATCCTGTTCAGGAGGCTTTCATTCTCTTGGAGTTTATTTCCCTCAAATAATCTCTCATACTTGTTCTTCATGCTGGTTTTGTGCTGGTCTCTGACTCTCTGCAGGTCTTCAGTCTCCAGTGTTTGTGTCTGCAGGACTGCTTCAGTGTTGTCCTGCCTGATGTGGGTATGATCGTGGGATGTAGAGGATGGCACAGATATGCTCAGCTCATGTATTTCTCCCTTGCTGAAACTAAAAAGAAACAAACATCAAAAAAAGACAAAAACTGTTGGAGACTTTCAGAAATACATAGGTTACTAGGTATGATTTTATCACCCTTGTTTTGTGAAGTGCACATGTTGCATATTTTGAAGTACATTTTGTGTTATTTCAGTGGCTTAGGTGATTATCATGTGAGGTGTAAAATAGCAAATGTCTGTTTATACTAACAATGGATCAGAGGTCACTGGTCCATCACTGAATTCAGGGGGACGTTTCCTTGAACTGTTACTCTCCACAGACACAGTACTAGATTCTGGTGACTCTGATCGCTGTCTCTTCCTCCGGCTGATGCCGACAAAACACAAACAAAACAAAATGTTAGAGCACTAGCTATACTGTGTAAATTAACTGCACCATAGATTTACAATTATTTAGCATGTTTTTTTTTTTTTATCCAAGGCCATTTACTTATAAGGAATATGACAAGCAGTTCATCCAATGGAGACAGTAACATGAGAATTACTGCAATACAAAATTACATGCTAGAAAAGAGATGAAGGTAAGAAACACACACACACTTCACCAGTGAGGAACAGTTACAGTGAAAGCTCTGGAAAGTGATTTTGTGCTTCTCTGTGATGGTATCACTACTCACCCACTGCAGGCTTCATGAATAAACTGTAAATCACTTCGAATAAAAGCATCTGTCAGTGCTAAAATAGCTAGTGTCTTACCTGGGATCAGAGGTCACTGCTGCATCACTGCATTTAGGAGGTTCTGTCGCCATGGATTGATCACTCTTCATAGACACACAGCTTGATCCAGGAGATGAATAACTCATTTTAGAGGCAGAGTCTTCCTTTTCTCTCTCATTATGGAGACTCATTTTAGTGTTCCCTTACTCCCATTTGCCAAAGGAGTGCGGAAAGACTGATCTCAGACCTTTTATGTGGAAACACTGCGTTAAATTATGTAGTACAAAACTAATACAATACAGCTACAACAAAGTACAGTTTTAATCTGGATGACAAAGCAATCTATTTACCTTCCAATTATTATTATTATAAGATAAAAATATAGCTAAATGTGAAGTCAAAAAAGTTGGTTCTTTAAAAGTGATTTACTTATAATAATAGATCTATTCAGAATAGGGGTGTGCAATGTCACGATTTTTGTTTGTGAATGATTAAAATCTCTCCACGATCTGCTTTTGAAGAAATATTGTAGTATCGTGCAACAGTGCATTCTATCAGCTGCATTGCTGGGTCCTCTGTACATCGCGACGTACATTCACATCACATGTTAATTATTAGGTAGGGTTACACTCATGTGACATTGCAGTTATTCACAATCATGAAAGTTTATCATCTACATGCATTTTAAAGCACTGCCAAATGCCGGTTAACATTTTTTTTGCAGGCTGTTCTGACAAGCTTTTCTGAGCGCATACACCCGAAGTGCGCACACACTTAAAGCCTGTCAAACAGTGTGTGAATGCTAAATAAAGTAATCTTTCGTGTCTTATTGCGATTAAACGGTCAAATACACACAAGGTTTGTAAACACAGTTGATTATGTCTAAACAGTTGACGTAAAAAGTTGAGAGAAAACCAGATGCATGTCTGTATATTAGATCCTTGCATGAGGTCTTAGAGTGACAGCAGTGTAATAAACATGCTGCCACTTGTCATTAATGTTGATCAAACAACAAAATATAAAGAGAAAATCACTTACAGAAGTGTGTCTATGTAGTGTTTTATTTTTACATTTCTTTGTTCAATTTCTTACTTGAAAACTATAATGTTAAACACACCAACTGTAAAAAGGCACAGTTTTATTTCAATGGTATATTATATTGTATCTGTATTGTGCATCTTTGTTCTTATTTTTAATAACAAAGATAAAATAATGAAATAAAGATTTTTATCTTCGCTTACCCCTACTTTGGCCTAAATGGACTGTTATTCTTTTTTCTTTTATATTTTGTTACCTTGTAAGGCTATTTTTAAAATAGGGAAAATAGTTTGGCTGTACTGCTCAGTCACTTGCAAAATAATAAAATCAACATGAAAAAAAATATCGTTATTTGTGATTTTCCTGGAAAAAAAATGTTGATTATTCAGAACCATGTCAAAGCATACTTTCAAATCTCATTTTCTTGAACTAAATCATTACTACACAGTCACAGACTATCAACAATCTCAATACAGGAAGACTTGATATTCTTCTTAATATCTCTATAGATTTGTACTATCTTGTAATAAACTGTAAGTAGTTTCTTACCAATTTCTTTTTTCTTTTCAGTGTTTTTATAAGAAAACATTTTATTATTGTTATTATTATATGGACATCCTTCTCCCCTCTTTTTCAACAAAAAGTAAACAACTGAAAAATTGAATTCATGATCCATGTTTTTAGAATTTCTAATTATTTGGTTTATGCATAAACATTCCATCACAAAAAAAACTAAAAAACCTTACAGCTATATCTTGTGATTTAAACTTTCCTTATAAAATTGTGAAAGACACTATGCATTAATAATAGCTTATCCGCCCATCATAAACATGATTGATTTTACATAAATAGAAACAAACAAACTTTTAACTCAATCGGCCTTTATCACAGTCTGCTTATCATCACATCTGGCTCCAATTAGTAGTGTAACATAATTTTGATCTAATTATTTCACGTGCATGAAAAAAAAAATGTGAACAACGTTATTGTTTAATACAAGTTTCCCCCAAACCTTTAAATCAATCCCCTAAAAACAGACCTTAGCTTGATTCAGTATTACTCTTAATGAAAAAAAATCCCACACACAACATCAGCAATACTACAATGACAAAGTAGCTTATATTAAACATAAAACTTTTATCAACAGAACTAATAAGACATATTGTAACAAATAAATAAAAGGTTTTTGATTTTTCCCTTTATTTTAAAACGAATGCTTAGTTTGTGGCTCATTATTATTATTAATAATAATAATAAAGGCTATACAATAAAACAGTACAATGACCAATTGACTTATACTAAACTTTGAACTTTTATTAACAATATGAATAAGGAAAATATGTTTTACCCGCATTGTAACACAAATAAATAAACGGTCTTTGGATTTCCACTTTCTTTAAAACAATCGTAGTTTGTGGTGCATTATTAGCCTATTAATTAAAACACATCAGCCATAAAATAGTACAATGGCAAATTCGCACAGGCCTATATTAAACATCTAATACGTTCCTGCGGCTATGGAACCAGGCCCCACAGCTCGGCACGCATGTGATTCGCAGACTGATTTGCCAATTTATAAGTTCAAGCGATTTTAAATCACAAGAAGAAGCGAAAGAGAACCACTGATCCGTTGAACCCCTCTCTCTCTCTCTCTGTATGTATATATATACAGTGCACAGCATAAATGAGTAACACCCCCTCTGATTAAATATAAAAAATTAGTAAAAACAACAACACAAAATATATGCAATATTTTCTGTAAGATAAGTAAATTAGCCAATTTTGTTTAAATGAAGGATTGCAGAAATGAGTACACCTGAGATTTAATTCAGAAAATGTATAATATTCTAGTACTTAGTATGTCCTCCAGAACTTAAAGTGCACTGCTCTGACACAAGTGTACACGTTCATGACATTGTCACATCTGTTGTTAAGTTAAACATCATGCTGTTTAACTCCTGGAGGACGACCTCCTTCAGTGCTCTGGTCTTTAATGGGGAGTGTTGCTCAGCTGGTCTCTACAGAATCCCTCACAGCAGCTCAAGAACGTTAAGATTGAGTGAAACACATGTCCACTGAAGGATTTTCAACTCAGGAGAAAGAATATCTTCATTGTCATGTTAAAAAAAAAAGCCCAACAATGCAGGGAATGAGGGGAGGGTAGCATCTTCAGTTTCAGGTTCTTGTATTACATCACACAGTGGTGTGTGAACTCATGCCAGCGTTGATAAAGCACAACTCCCTCACACCGCACTCATACATCCCTATAGAAGAGCTGTACTACCACTGAACGTCACTGTGGGTACCAAGCACTTCTCTCTGTACTCCTCCTCTAGCAACACCAGAACATTTTGGATGCTTTTGGATCTGAAATGATTGACTTGGTCTCTTGAGACCAGAGTATGGATTTCCAGAAGTCTATATTTTGTAAATATGGGTCTTGGAAAAGGCTAAATGAGTTTATTGTGCTTTGGTTACAGTAGGTAGTTCTAGTGGTGACAACAACCATGCATGTCACTTTTATCCTGCATGCGGTGTCATACTCTGTAGATGAAGGTCCCTCGTTTCCCATTTTGCCGGCTCTGAGACGCTTGCTGGTATTTCTCGCCTCTTTTCTAGCAGAAACTCACTCCTCACTAAATGAAACTTAAAGTGAAGACCCGAGTAGTTCAGAGCCTTATCACAAGTCCATGTTTTTTGAATGTAGTCTGCTTCCTGCTATATTTCACACTTAACAATAATGTGGTATCCCTCTTGTACCTTGTCGCTATTTTATGTAATAAATAAGTCCCCTGGCAGTTTCTCTCTCAAGTTGTTCTCTGCTGCCAGCATTAAGTCGGAGTATGATTCAGTGGGCTATATATAACACTTTTAATTGTCAGGAAGTTACTTGTCTTTAAAAGTTTTGGTTCAACATACTTACCTGTTGATCAATACTTGATTTAACCTTACACCAGAATTTTTTTTTATTTTTTATTTAGTAACTTTCAGTAGGGTGTACTCATTTTTGCAACACAAATTTTTATCACTTTGATAAGAAAATCTTTTTGCTGAATAATTTTGGCATTCTTCTATGGTTATTGATCAAGCAGGCTTGTTGGAACATTACTTCTCCAAAGAACCCTAACATGTCTTCAAAGTAAAGAGTATTGCTGAATTTGTTAAGTTTTAGAGGGGTGTACTCATTTATATATAGATATATTATATGATGATTATCTTATATAATATATATATATATATTATATATATATATATATATGTATCCCCCCCGCTCCAGCGGTCCGTGAAATATTGTTAAAAGATAACCGGTAACGTGGTGTAAAAAAAGTATACAGTACGTGGTGTAAAAGTAATATACAGTAGATGCGGTGTGTCAAATTTACTACACTACATTTGACAAGCACATGTCTCTTCTACTGGTGTTTGTGCATCAGAACAATCACGCGCTCATATTACTTCTAATGTGATACGCATAATAATAATAATAATAACAATAATAATAATAACAACAACGCTTCTAATGTGATCATCATTTGTAGAATAATGCCTCTGTGAAAAAACTGTCCTATTAAGAGAAATAACTTTAAACTTAAGTTTATTTCACAGTTTACATCATATAAATATTTGCATGATATTATATAGGCTAAAACATATAACTTGTGTTTGTTTGTTTGCTGGTTTTCATTGTATTTGTTATACTTGTATTTTTTAAATACATTGCCATGAAAATAGCCTTTGATGCTGACATGGTATTAAATAAATATCAATATCTAAAACAAAGTATCTAAACAAAATATCTAAAACAAAGATCACTGGATATCAAAAGTAATTTATAGGCATAATTGTCAACATTTCCACCATATTGGTTAGTTTCTTTACTGACGAAATATAGGCTAAAGATCTGTGTTTTAAAATCCATGTAAAGAAGAGCATAGACACAGTAGCTCATTTTTATATCACTACAAAGTTACATGAAGAATAAGATCTGAACTTACTACAAAATGTGCAACAGCCCTAAGGTTTCTTGAAATGACATCTCTTCTTTCTCCTCTTTTACTTTCTTTTCTCAAGGTTAAGGTGTGTTTTGTTCTTCTTCTTCTTCTGTTTTTGGCGTGTTGCATTCTGTGTATATCGCCACCTACTTTTGCTGTTATGCAGTCATGGTTTATTTATAATCATTTTCTTTTTCCTTGCTTTTGTCTGGGGGGGGGGGGGGGGGGGGGGTTCTGTCTTTCACCACAAATTCCACATATCTATACATATATTCCTACTCATAATTATTTGATGCTCCATCCCATTCCATCTCTTCATATATCCTACTCTATCTCTATTAAAATCGTGTCCTAACAAATATTTTCCTTAATAATAGTTTTAATTTCACCTTTACTTAAAGGAACTATTCTAATAAGGTCTATTATTTCCCTTTTTTTTAAAGCATTTGTTTTTTTGCTACTATTCTGACCCGCGATTCCGACATGTGCGGCACCGGTGCAGCGCAGCTTTGTCACCAGCCAAGAATTCCAATTACCACGACTTTCCTTTGTATACGCCATAATAATGATCTTTCATTTCACCCCTCTTAAGAACGGATCTGTATCTGCGCTTGTTTTCTCAAACTTGTAACTTCCATCTAATATGAAGCACACCTTCCCTTCCCCCCTCAAGTGGTCAGTGCATATCACATTATTAGTTCAGGACTTAAGAGGAAACCAGTAGTGAGGCAATGAAAACAAGACCGAACAACAGACAGACAGAAATCATGGTTCATAACCCGTAACGTATGACGCATTGCATTGTTCGCCAAAATGACACTACGTGATGCAGAGAGACCCACGACGCAAATTTGTTAAATAAATTTGTTATTTTTTTGTTTTTCTTCTCGTACAAAAAAGTATCTCGTCGCAAACACACACTACCATAACATTACGGTTTGAACAAAAAAATCCCTGTTGGCAGATTGGACTATTCGGAACATGCTTTTTCATCACTTTTCTGAGACCTTGACAGTTGTAATTTTACCGTGGTCAGCCAATGTGACAGTCCACACGCCCTCGCGTTTCCTCCCTCCAAAAAATCCCTTAAATTGTGTTCTGAAGGCGTACTAAGCTTTTACGGGTTTGGAACGATATGGGGGTAAAGTGATTAATGACAAACATTTCATTTTGGGGTGGAGTAACCCTTTAAAGGGATAATTCACCCGAAATGGAAAATTTACCCCATGATTTACTTTACTCACCTTCAAAGCCATCCGAGGTATTATATCAGTTTCTTCTTTAAGATATGCATTGGAGGTTTATTCATTTCTAGAATAAAATTCCTGGCTCTTCATGCGTGAATGGCTGTTGCTCACTGTTATCACCACTGATAAGCTCCCACTAAAATTGAAAACTTTTATTTTTCATGACAAAGAAGTTTTCTGTTGCAGTACGTAAACCCCATACTTGAGTATCTGCAGATTATAGTTGGGATCCTCCCGTTTGTGTTTGAGCAGCTGGAATCCTGATGGTCCTGGGTGATTGTAGATCAGATCCAGCTCTCTCAGGTGTGAGGGGTTTGCACTCAGAGCTGAAGACAAATAACCACAGCCTTCCTCGTGTCACCATAACAGCCTGACACACACACAGACAACCACACACACACACACACACACAGACAAATCATCTACAGACACACAGTCAGACCATCTACAGACACACAGTCAGATCATCCCCAGACACACCCAGGTCAGATCATCTACAGACACAGATCATCTACAGACACACAGTCAGATCATCTATAGACACACAGTCAGATCATCTATAGACACACACAGATCATCTACAGACCCACAGTCAGATCATCTACAGACACACAGTCAGATCATCTACAGACACACACAGTCAGATCATCTACAGACACACACAGTCAGATCATCTACAGACACAGTCAGATCATCTACAGACACACACAGATAATCTACAGACACACAGTCAGATCATCAACAAACACAGTTAGATCATCCACAGACACACAGTCAGACGTCTACAGACACACAATCGGGATCATCTACAGACACACCAGTCAGTGTCAGGAACGAGTCCTGTGCTCTTCCAAACAAGAAAATAGATCCAGATAGCGTTCAGCCATTCCCCAGAGGAAGTCTTTTTTGTGATTGCGCTAGCTACCCTGCTAACCTCAGTTTCAACTTTAGCGGATCTGATTACTCCTTCCACTGCGCACAAGATGCACAGGCGTTTCTGAACGTGTTGGATTAACATTGTTCTGTTCACACAAATGCATGGGGAGGAGCACGATGTTCCATTTTTACAGTAGGTAAACGTGTGGACAGACAGGTACTTTAAAGATGCTTTCTACGGTGCATTTAAATTACCGTAAATTTTCTCCTACGTTCCCATGAAGATTTATTAAAGGCTCCTTTCCTCTGGCAACCCGTGACAGAAGACAGGACCCACGAAAAAGATGGACTGGGCTGAGGACGTTCTACTAAACATCCAGCAGAATGGAAGGCCTTTGGAGTGATATGTGGAGGAGTTCCTGAGTGTTTTGGAGTGTCTGGTGAGCTGGGGCGATAATATGCTTAATGCATGCTTCTGGATGGGACTGTACGATGATAATTTATTACGATGCTTGTCTCCAGACGATTGTTATAGACCCATAGCAGACTTTATTAATTTCATTCTCGATTTAAATTGCTCTGATTTCTTTGTTGAAGTAAATAATGAAAACTGTTCAGTCCCTATCCGGAGGCATGTTGGCACTCCAGTTCACCATAAACCAGCACCCTCCACATACCGCTCCAATGAGTCCACTCCCTCTGTCCCACCCCTGCTTTCCCGAGCCCGTCCAAGATCCATTCCAGCACTCAGCCCAGAAAAAGAGGCACCAGCACTCCCTCCAGAGTCCACTCCAGCATGCCTCTCAGCGCTCCTGAATTTGACGCTTCCTCCGGAGTTCTCGGCCCCTATCCTCTCTCCAGAGTTCGCTCCAGAAAGCTCTCCTTCAGCTCCTGAGTCTCCTTCGCCTCTGCTGGTTCAATCCAGCCCTCCTTCGTCTCCCTCGCCTCCGCTGGTCCCGTCCAGCCCTCCTTCGTCTCCTGAGCCTCCGCTGGTGCCGTCCAGCCCTCCTTCGTCTCCTGAGCCTCCTTTGTTAGAGAACTCCGCTCCTCCAGAGCGCCGCCCAGCGCCCGCTCCTCCAGACCACCCTCCAGAGCGCCCCCCAGTGCCCGCTCCTCCTCATAATCCCTCTGGGCCTTGACGGAACCAAATTTTTCCCCAAAAATTTTTTTTTTGGGGGGGGGGGGGCATATATCCACTGTCATAGTGGCTTAGGCCAGGGGACCTGGACATGGCCACGAAGGCACCTCCATGGCCTCCCGAATGGCCGGCTCCACCATGGCCTCCTGAAATGTCTGCTTCGCCATGGTCTCTCCAGCTGTCTGATCCGCCATGGCCTCCTGAACTGTCTGATCTGCCATAGCCTCCTAGTCTGCCTGATCCGCCATTGCCTCCGAGTTGCCGTATCCGCCATGGTGCCGCCCGACCAATTACTCTCCCTGATCTGCCCTGGTGTCTTCCTGTCTCCGTCTGTTGCCGTGCCCTGCACCAGAGCACCCGCCCCCCTCCCCATTGGAACTGTTTAATGGCACGTGACGCTCCTTTACAGGAGGGGGGCGATATTCACGTTTATGTTCTTTGTTTCTGTTCTCCCTGCCTTGACCGTTTTTTCCTGTGTTGCTTGATTAGTTCTTTAGTTTCGACCTGTGTTCGTTAATCATCCTATTAGTCCATCGTTTCATCTAGTATTTATAGCCCTGCCTTTCCTCAGTTTCTTTGTCCTGTCTCCATGTAAATGGGTTGTTTTCTCCTACGTTCCCATTGAGATTTATTAAAGACTCTGTTCGTCTGACTATCTGCCTCCTTTGTACTCCTTCGAGCTCCTTTCCCCTGACAACCCGTGACAGATTATGAGTGATCTTAAATTAATTACCCTTCATGTAAAAGGGGTTAACCATGTTGTCAAAAGTCAAAAACTTTCTCTATTTTTCAGAAAGAGAAATTTCAGATTGCATTGCTTAAATCTTTCCTTTAAATATGAAAAATCAGTTACAGATAAAGAAGGTCACTATGTGCTTGCATGACTAAAAATACCGGTCCAAGTTCATTCCCACAATTGTTCACTGAGTGACCTGACTTGTCTTAAAAAGGTCTTTGAAGCTCTCCCTCTCTAACCACAGCTTACTCATGCTTTGGATAGATGCAAAATGCAAAAAAAAAATAATAATAAAAAATAGCTAGACTCTTACTTGGGGTCAGAGGTCACTGTTGCATCAGTGAAGTCAGAGGGCAGATTCTTCATTGGTTAATAAAACACAAAGTTAAAAAGTTAAAAACATGTTTTGTGTAGTAGAAATTATCCTGTACTGCTTTAACTCTTAGTTCTTTAGTACTGTACTACAGTACAGATTTATTCTTGTGTTGTGTTGTAACTGCTGGACATTGCAGTCTAATTATTATTAAAAAAATAAAGTACAAATACAGTTAATTACTTTTATTTATTTAGATATTGCAGCTCAGGTTCACTGTACATGTTAAACTTAATAAGGCATAACTGCAGTTTAGTTCAGCATAAAAATAGCTTTGATGATAAATTATTACAGGTTCAAGACTCAGAATGCTGTCTCTTCTTTTCCTCCTTTTAATTTAGTCTCTAGTTACCTGGTTAGGGTGAGTGTTGTTTACACATTATAGTATTACAATCAAACTGCCTCTAGTGGCGCAGAGTAGCATCACATTCACAGGGCAGTTGTACTTTAAACTGCTTTAGGTTACTGAACACACACACACACACAGTATGAATGAAGATTGAACTCAACATGGGAAGTAGACATTAGGGAAAAAATATGAGGTTTAAGGAATCAAATAATGTTTTGTAGTGATTCTACTCCATGATGAACACCACTGACCAAAAAAAAAAAAACATACATTCAACCATACAGTATATCCAAAATGTTATATATTCTGAATGAAATCTGCATATTGCATTATTTATCATTAAAGCAAATATTTTTTTAAGAAAACCAGTAACCCAATATTAAACTGTGTAGCTGTTACAATCAAGAAAAAAAAATTCCTGCCCTGATGCTTAAACAGTGCATACAACAAAAATGTAACAGTAACATACAATATCAATTTGACTATCTTTGAGTCTACTAAAACTCCCACAACAACAGGCGAAACCCGATACGTGATACACCCTTTAAAACCTAGAGGTGAAAAGAACTGGGACAGAAAAAACATAAGTTATGAAGTGTAGTGTAAAGTTTAAATAAAGAAAGTACTATATAAATGACAAAAGAAATAATAGAAAAAAGATTTCTATATGAAGTGCATTATTATTTTTTCTGTTTTTCTTATATTAGTGTTATTTCATCTTTACTGTGTAATTCCATGTATGTCTACTCTGCACATATCATTGCATTTCCTCACAGGAGGTTGTTAAATTTGACAGAAACACAGAAGAATCAGGATAAAGTCTAAACCCAGCACAGAGGGGTTCAGTGAATGTGGTGTTGAATGTGTGTAAGTGTGTGAGTGTGTGTGTGTCAGAGGACGCGTATTAAGGAACGAGTGCCGACCGACACGTCCACATACACTCCTACTCTATTAGATGATGAATGGAGAGGAATGTTTGTCATCTTATTATTGTGCCAAACAGAGTAAATTGTATCACAACAGTAAAGATTCCAGGACTTGTCATTGAGTCCAAACCGACAGTCGCTCCCACATTTCCTGCTGATTCCTTTATATGCCACTGCAATGTGAGCCCAGCCGCTCCATTCAACCTCCCAGTAACAGCGTCCAGTCAGACTCTCTCCACACAGAACCTGCTCATAGTTCTCAAATCTCTCTGGATGATCAGGATACGGCTGATGATCTTTCACACATGTTGTTTTTCTGTTCTCCTCAGACAGGATGAGTTTAGTGTGTGCTGTGTTTGGATCCAGTGTGAGATCACAGGCGTCTGAACACAGAAAAACAGATCAGAACATTTATGATATCAGTAAATATGCACAGGTGTGTTTGACTGAGAGAACTTACATTTCCACAGTGTTGGTGTGATCCTGAAATGCCCTCCATGTTTTAAACTGAGACAAAACAACAACAAAAAATGTTCAGTGGACTGATAAGGAACAATATCTTTGAGATAACTTTTCGATTTTTTTTTCCAGCTGATAAATTATAAAACACTGACAGCTAATCGGAATTCATTAGAATTTTTAGGGCTTGTGAGTTTAAAATGGCAGACGACACTGCAGAGCAGCTCTACACAGCAAACTGTAACATAAAACATAAAATCACCTCAAGTATCCAGCGCTAGTTTTGACTACATTGTCTTGCCTCCTTTGAAATTGTAGTGAAACAGACTGCATTGTTTTATTTGTTGTTTGTGTTGTTAGATCAAATAGATTACACTAGCTAGATTTCCTGTTTAGATGTGCTATGCTTGAGGACATCTACTGGTTAAAGCCATGTAAATGCAACAAGAACAGCAAAAATTGAAAAAAATATATACATATCTCATGTACTCAAAAGCATCTGTTTTCCTTTAATGTATTTGTGAAAAGTAAAGCCGCAGTAGCAGGTCACCTACATCCACTTTTGTTACTTTGAAACTGCAGTGTGCGAGCTTAGAATAAACAGACAATTATTGTTGGCTGGTGTGAATGCAAATATAGTTATCGTTCAAGTTACAGTTATCATTATTGTTTTTGGTGTGAACAGGGCTTTAGAATATTTTTTAAACTATATCGTTATCATTACAGTTATCATCGCTGGTATGAACTGGCATTAAATTATAGCTGCCACAAGACATACTTGAGTATCTGCAGTTTATAGTTTGGATCCTGCAGTTTGTGTTTGAGCAGCTGGACTCCTGATGGTCCTGGGTGATTGTAGCTCAGATCCAGCTCTCTCAGGTGTGAGGGGTTTAAACTCAGAGCTGAAGACAAATAACCACAGCCTTCTTCTGTCACCATACAGCCAGACAACCTACAGACACACAGACATATCATCTACAGACACACAGTCAGATAATCTACAGACACACACATATCAGCTAAATACAAATACAGTCAGATCATCTACAGACAGACAGACAGATCATCTACAGACAAACACAGTCAGATCATCTACAGACACACACAGACAGATCATCTACAGACACACACAGTCAGATCAACTACAGACACACACAGTCAGATCATCTACAGACACACACAGATCATCTACAGACACACAGACAGATAATCTACAGACACACAGTCAGATCATCTACAGACACACAGAGACAGATCATCTACAGACACACAGTCAGATCATCTACAGACACACACAGACAGATCATCTACAGACACACAGAGACAGATCATCTACAGACACACAGACAGATCATCTACAGACACACAGACAGATCATCTACAGACACACACAGATCAGCTACAGACCAAACACGTAAGGATCAACTCCAGACCACACACAGACAGACATTAGACACCAGAGACAGAGCATTCCAGACACACCAGAAGATAATTCAGACCACCAGTCAGATCATCAACACAAACAGATAAGCTACCGACACACCAGACAGAAACAGCAGGCACTTAACGTATGGACCATAAATATCTAATAATCAAAATGTACCCCCCAGACTCAGTATCTGCAGCTGACAGTTTGGACTCTTAAGTCCATCAGAGAGCAGCTTCACTCCTGAATCCTGCAGGTATTGGGTTACTCGATCCAGCCCTCTCAGGACAGGAGTTGAGGATTGTAGAGCTGATGTGACCCAGTTTAACACTCTGAGCGGGAGATTACGGCCAGAAAAACTGAAAGAGAGCAGAAATAGTGAATCCAGTTTTAACTTTTCCACATTGGCATTTAACTGGCATTTCAATAATATAAGCCTTCATTCTTGTAAAATGAATAAAATAATTATTTTATTTATCAAATAAAATAAGCAAAATAAAATCAAGATGAAGCACAAAAACAACAGAAATGTAAGTCAGTAAAAAGTAGTAAAGAGATGATTAAACGCTTACATGGCTTTTCTGCAGTTGATCACAGCTGGTATCAGTCTTCTTCTGCCCTCATCTGATGTGTTGTATTTCTTGAGGTTCAGCTCATCCAGCGGCTCCTCTGACATCTGAAGCATGTAGGCGATTGTTGAGCAGTGAGCAGCAGAGAGTTTCTCTGAGTGTTTGTCTGATTTCACAAAATCCTGAATCTCTTGGTACAGAGTGTGATCTTTCACTTCCAGCAGACAGAGGAACAGATTGATGGATCTTTCAGTGGAGAGTCCATGTCCATCTCTGATCTTCTCTTTAATGTACTGTGTGGTTCTCCTGATGCTCTCTGAGCTGTTCTCTGTGTGTGTCAGTAGATCCTGTAAGAGTCTCTGATTGGACTCCAGTGAGACGCCCAGCAGGAACCGCAGGAACAGATCCAGGTGGCCATTCTCACTCTCAAGGGCTTCATCTACTGCACCTTTAAGCAAATTTTGTATTGAAGCAAAACTCTTCAGTCCCTCCATAGTTGTATTCATATGAAAGTAAAGCACATAGAAAGCAGCGAGAAACTCCTGAATGCTCAGATGAATGAAGCTGTAGACTTTCCTCTGATGAATCACAGATTTTGCCTGGAAAGAGCTCATCCCCCCTCCCCCCCCCCCCCCCCCCCCCCCCCCCCCCCCCCCCCCCCCCCCCCCCCCTCCAGTTGCAACTCCCAGCCATACACTGCAGACGGCCGTCAGTCTATGCCGCCTCCTCACTAGGTTCTCCTAATAGAACATCCACATTGCTCATAAGTTTTTGAAAGCCACTTCAGCAAGTTTCACAATCACTTCTCTGTTGGACTGCAGGGGTTTCTCTGAATCTCTCTCTTCATACTTCTGGTTCCTCATGTTGATCTGAATCAGCAGGAAGTGGATGTACATTTCAGTCAGAGTTTGAGGGATTTCTGCACTCACATCTTCTTTCAGGAGCTTTTGAAGAACAGTGGATGAGATCCAGCTGAAGACGGGGATGTGGCACATGATGTGGAGGCTTCTTAGGGAATTTTGCTCTGGGAGATAGGAGAAGGAGTGTGGGAGAGATGAATGGAGGGGGGAGCTTGAGAGCCCGGTCGTTGATTCTCTTACTGAAATTCTCCTCTGAGGGCTATTGAATCCTGGATTTCTGCAACGTGGGGATGTATTTGGAAAAAAAGAGATAACTGGGTGGGGATCTGATTGGCTGCTGCTGGTCTGGAGGTGATCCAGATGAGAGCAGAGGGAAGCA
Source organism: Sinocyclocheilus anophthalmus (assembly GCA_018155175.1). NCBI lineage: Eukaryota > Metazoa > Chordata > Actinopteri > Cypriniformes > Cyprinidae > Sinocyclocheilus > Sinocyclocheilus anophthalmus. The sequence goes on from JADLZN010003260.1 coordinate 159,596, forward strand.
GATCTCCTTTCATGAGGTTTGACATCAACACACCTACTGATGAAGTCTCAGTCACATCACAAGCTTTATGAGCGTCTGAAAACATCAGTGTGATTCTGTTTTCATCCAGACCATCAAAGATGAACACAACATTACACTCCTCATAGATCTTTGAGTTCAGATCTTGAAGTTCAGGATGAAAGTCAAACAGAAGTCTGTGAAGACTGTACTGATAATCTCTGATCAAGTTCAGCTCTCGAAATGGAAGCACAAACATGAAATCTACATCCTGATTGGATTTTCCCTCGGCCCAGTCCAGAATGAACTTCAGCACAGAGACGGTTTTTCCAATTCCAGCAATGCCTTTAGTAAGAACAGTCTTGATCTGCTCTTTCTCCTCAGATCCTGCTTCAGCTGAGGCTTTAAAGATGTCATTGTAGTTGATCAGATTGTCTTGTGAGTGTTGTGTTCTGGCTGTTTTCTCCATCTGTAAAACCTCATGTTCTTCATTCACTCCTTCTCTCCCTCCCTCTATGATGTAGAGCTGTGTGTAGATCCTGTTCAGGAGGGTCTCTTCTGGTTTGATTCCTTCAAATATGCTCCCGTACTTGTTTTTCATGCTAATTTTGTGCTGGTCTTTGACTCTCTGCAGGTCTCCAGTCTCTAGTGTGTGTTTCTTCAGGGCTATTTCAGTGTTATCCTGATTCATATGTGTCTGATATGTCTGGGATGTAGAGGAATGTGTAGATCTAAAATGAAAAAGAAATAGCACCAAATAAGAGATATTACAACTGGAGACCATGTGAAATATATATTTTACCAGATATGATTTTGATACCCCTTTGATTCGCATCCTTTCGCACATTTCATACACTGTTTTTGGTTTACATGTAGTGTTATTTCATTGAGTTTCTTAAATCATGATTCATGATTTACAGGGGACATTTTTAGAAAATACATTTTTGTGGTCCGGAAAGAAAGAGGGGCATACGTCATTAGAAGAGCACCAGGGTGAGTAAATGATGACTTAGTTTTTATTTTTGGGTGAACAGGGGGAGACAGCGGAGACAGTGCCTTAGGGAGACTGAGAACTTGTTCAGGCTAGAACAGTACAGGATAGAGAAGAGTAAAGGTATAGTAAAGATTACTTTTTTAAATATATATAAAAGCGAGGATGGGTTAACAGGATTCAGTCAAGTGTTTGTGGAAAGATCAATAGATTTTTTTTTGAAAACTGCATGGGATTTGGCTGTTTAGGAAAGTTGAAAAAAAAAAAACTGTTTTACCTGGGGTCAGAGGTCACTGTTCCTTCATTTAAGTTAGCAGGAAAATCCATTGATTTATCACTCTTTATAGATACACAGCTGGATCCAGCAGATGACGAGGCAGTGCCCTCATTATCTCTCTTGTCATGGCGACTCATTTTCGAGGCAGTGTCGTCCTAAAAAAATAAATAAATACAAAAGATAGTTAAAAAGAAAGAAGAAACCGCTTAGATACATGACAAATAGATGATGTTTTATGAGGGTGAGTAAGTGATGACAGAATTTTAATTTTTGGGAAGACTATCCATTTAATAATATACACCCATAAGTATGCTTGTAATCTGTTGTATAACTGCAGAACAACTGAAGATCAGTGCAGTTTACTTGTAGTTTACTTATAGCGCATTGTAGCACATTTTGGGTATTACAGGAAATGTTTAGTGCAATACAAGTTCAACTCGGTACAGCACAACTGCAGTTCAGCCCAGTAGAACAACAGCTGTGCTGTCAAATGAACTCGACTAGCAGCTATACTATGTTCCTGTTCAGTGTTTATGTGTGTGACGGTTGAATTTACACTTAGTTGACTTATGTTTTTGACTTATGTATTTCAAACATCTGGTTGCTGCTGTTCAAGGTTTTTTTTTTTACCATTCAGGTAATCATTTGTTAATTTGTTTAATGCTTGTCAGCAAGGAAGGAAAATGGGCCACAACATAGTTTCCAACAGTCTACAAAAGCTTAGTACTTTTAGTAGTTCAAGTACTGATGTGGAAATTTGAATGCAGTACAAGTGCAGTACTCTGCGATGATTGTGTACTTTACTCAGTGGATCCACCAGAATGAATAACCACTGGTTTGTTGATTGGTTCTGATTATTATACATGCAAAAGTGTCACTTAAAAAAACAACAACAACAACAAAAAACACTTTATTGTTTTGTAGACATCACAGGATCTACACATTACAGAATATGAAGCAATTACACACGGCAACTTTCAGTTTGTTTATTTGTTTGTTACATAGGCTATGCCAGCGTAAATCTGAATATATCAGAAATCATTTACCAAAGCACTTCGAACAACAATGTTACTGCCATTTTGTTCAGAGCTGTTGAACCTTCAAAACATAGTGTTACGGGATTGAAATCCCATGTACTGAAAAGTAAAAATCTCAAATAGCAGCTGATTTTATATGACTGCATGGTTACATTAATAATAAGTTCTGAACTTACCTCAAAATATGCAGCCGTTTTAATACCTGAGATGGCGTCTCTTCTTTTCCTCCTTTTTTACTTTCGTTTCTAGTCACCTGTTTAAAGGTGAGTCTTGTTTTCCTTTAACTCCACTCAAATGAAAAAAGTACTCCCTCTAGTGGCGCAGAGCTTTATTACATTCTCCACCTTTTTATTGTCAGTGGTTCCCGAACTTTTGTTCTTGAAGCCGCACTCAGAGATGCCTTTATGTTGTTTGGTTATTTAAGAAATAATAATTAAAAAATATACCCGAGATAATGCATGGTTAATTTACAAAAAGAGTTCAACAAGGTATAACATTACTTATACAAAGTAAAAAAAAAAAAGAGTCATTAAGTTTAATTATTTACGGACCTTATTCAAAAAGTCCTGCATTTTTAACATGCATTCTCTTTAATATTCAAAA